>VWZW01005387.1:715152-733098 GCA_013397115.1 Edolisoma coerulescens | reverse complement strand
AGCCACCCGCGGCTCCCGCCGGCGCCAGCGCGGCCGCGCGGTGCCCGTGCCCGGGGAACGCTGCGCTCCCCTGCCCGCCCTGCTGCTTGGGTGGGTGAAAACCTGCTTAGTGTCCCAAAATATGGCCTTGCACTTCAGGGAAAACAGCGTGTGAAATACAGTAGCACAGACTATGCTGGATATTGCCGTGTTCAAAATGCCTTGTGGTAACGGCAGATGAACCACTCCTGCAGTGATTTAATGGTAAACGGGACTTTTTATCCGGCCCTTTGATAAGTCATACAGTGAAAAGAAGGTGAGATGACCCATAACATCAGTGGACATGATATTGCAGTAATGCATCTTGGGGGAAAAAAAAAGGGGGGGGGGGGGAACCCCAAAACTCCAAGCTTAATGTCCGAAAAAAAAAATCATATTCTTTACTTGTTTGGTTATCAAAAATGATGCAAAGATGCTTGACAATTATATGGCATGAACTGGGAGTAAAAGACGTCCCTGGCGTGAAATTTCTGTACTCTGATAGTTGAGGCCAATGGCTGAAATTAAAACACATGCAGACTAGATGTATACAACTTTGGCAGCACCTAGTAGCAGAATGTAGGAGTGTATTAGGTTGTCCACCATTTGGTGTCTTAACAGTAAGGCAGTTATCTGAAGAAGTCCTGATCCACCTAACCAAAAGTAATCTTGTTTAAGCAGAATTCTTTACACAATACACTTTTTTCATGTTAAATGCCTGAGTTTTCTGTTCTTCTGATCGTTAGTGAATGATGAAATTATGAAATACAGAGTTGTCAGCAGGCTAAAAGGACCTGTTGGCACTTTGGTGACAAATATGGTAAGTCAAATCAAAGAAATGAACAATTAAGCACAAGTTTTAGAAATGTCTTGGAAGAAGCAGGAGAAAACGTAATAATGACGCATGCAAATTATATTTGGGAAGAAAAAAAGTAAAATCAAAAGGATACTGGAAAAATAACAGCACTTCAGAAAATAATGTGGGGGCTGTAATGTAAATATGAGTCAGCAATGTGCTACCATTAAGAAAAAAGACAGCCTCACTGTGGAGTGTATTAATAGGTGTGCAGTACATCTGACAGGGCAAATTATTTTTCTGCAAGGGGTTGACGAAGCCAACTGTGTTTGGGCTCAAACTGAAGACAGTCCAGAGGAAAATTACAGAATACTAGAACATGTAGAATGTTAGACATGGGTGTAGAAGATGAAAGAACACTAGTCTAAGAAGATATAAGTAAATGGTCTCTTTATGTGGTAAGTGTTGCTGTGAAAAGGACAGAAATATTTTGTTCTTTCTGGGAAAATACCATAATCTAAATTATTTATAAAGTTCAGATTCAATGTTGGACAAAACTTTCTAAAATGTTACAGTTTATCTACTGAAATATATATATATATGTTTATATATACACTGGAACAATAATGTTCCAAATTTAGGATTTGGAATAAGATACATACCTAGTGGAAGTGTGGAATCTCTGCCATATGTAGGTTTGATAGGCAGGATTATTATAGTTAACCTCTCTCTTCATAGGGAAGTGGACTGTATTATGAGATCCAGTAAACTTTTTTACTTCTAGCAAAAGTAATTCAGTAATTTCTTTCCTTTTATTACTGTGAATTCATCATCGTAACTGATAGGAAGAAAACACTAACTTTATACTGTCCCTATTGTTTTTCCTCTTTCCCAAAGGGACTGTGTGTGTACCCTCAGTGAACACTAGCTCTGTTTGCCAGTCTATCTTGGAGAGTCTGCCATTTGTGCAATATCCAGAAATGGAAACGGAAATGAAAGTAGATAAGTTACTGTAACTGGAATTTCATTTGTCTGCCCTGCCAGGACTGCTGTGGCTATTTATTATGACAAGCACAGGGCCATAAATACAGCTACCTCCTTCCTTTACACTGTATCCATTGGAAAAAAGAAGAAGAAAAGCAATGGTATGAGTAGAATAGTGGATAACAAAGGCACCTGAATATTTAAGTGTGTTTGAGGAAGAGAGAGAAAGATCACACAGGTAGAGAGAGACTGGTAAGGAGAGTAGCAATGTATGAATAGGAGCACCAAGGGAGAGACAAGGCATATGAAGGACAGAGAAGATATTTGAAGTGAAAAATATCATTCAGGAATGCTTGTGTGAGTGAAAAAATGCCAGCAATGGTGGGAAAGGGCTTTGAATATTTATGAGTAAGCTGCAGGCAGAAACATACAAGAGTAGGGTCAGAGCCTCATGAGACATGTAAGAAGGAAAAAGAAAATAGAAAAGAATTTAAATCTCCATACAGAGCACTGTTTGTACTTATGTGTGTATGGGATTATGATAGAGATTAAAGAAAAGACAAAAAAAGCAAGAAAGATGAAAGGGTAAGTAAACAAGTAAAGAAGGAAGAAAGCAGAATAATGAAATAGGGAAGAAATGGGAAGTGTTTGTTGAAGTGCTTGAATGATTCAAGTCATGTACTTTATAAGCATCTTACAGATTTTTATCTTTATCGAACACCCATATGATTTTTATATTCTTGCCTATGGCAGTTACCAGCAGTAATTAATAAGCTGTGAGCTGGTTTGTAGGGAAGCAAAATTGAAAAACTGAAATTGAAAGTTTTAGTTCTAAAACTTTTAGCCTTTTAAAAAAGGCAGGAAGAGATCTCTCTCTCTCCTGTGTTACCAGTTAGGCCATATACCATCAGAGTTTCTTAGACTCTAGAATATATCTTTTATGGATGACTATAGTCACAGGTTTGCAATGAATAAATACCAGAATCTGACGTAGACATGATACATTCACATGTCCAGCTTTGAACACAAGGCAAAAATCTTTCACTGTTCTGTTTACCAATTATGAATAGAAATTCATATGATAAATTAAAAAAAAAATCAAAATATTACATTTTGTCTTTTCTGTGCTTTGTTGCTTAGCTGCAGATAGTACCAGCTGGAACTTTTAAAAAAGAGAGCTTCATTACAAGATATAACAAAATGCAAAGAGTGAAGGTAGATATCATGTATTTCACGCTGTTATATATAGTTGTGGTTTGGAAAAGATTTTCTAAACACCTTGTCTTTTACTCGTGGAATGAGATTTTCATAGATTTGTCCATATGAATTCTGTTTGACTGTTTGAAAGGTCCTACAGGATGTGAAGGCAATGAGCGAGTTTAACCGCATAGGGGGGATTATCTCATTGAATATATATTCCTGTCAGGATCACATTCATATTGCCTGTGTTCAGGTATCTGTTTACCCAGGGTTCACTGTAGGCATAAGGTTATGCTGTCAGGAAGTAGAACTGACTTACACTGTCAGTGCACTTTACTGTGTTGTCTTACAGCTCCATCGATGGCTTTATAAAGAACCTAAGTAAAGATAACAAGAAATGACAGTGTAAAACCTCACACATAGTTGTAGAATCACAACGAAAATGCCTAGAGTCATAAAAATCAGTAATATTTCAGAATATTTTGGTTCATGTGTGCCTGGGGTTTTTGACAAAGAGCCAGTAAAGTCAGAGAGGAAGGAAATCTGAAAGTGGAAATTTTAAATTTTTTTTACAGGAAGTTCTAAATTGAATTTCTAATTCATAGAACCATAACATCATAGAATAATTTAGGTTCAATGAGACCTTTATAAGTCATGTCCAACTCTGCACAAAGCAGAGGAAACTCAAGTTAGGTTACTCTGGTGCTTGCTCAGGGAGTTATGAATCAAGTTAATCTAACCCAAGCATCATTTCCTCGTCTGCAATGTGATTTCTCTGTCTCAGGGAGCTATTTTGAGGGTAAAATCTCTGTGAGGTATTTTTCAGGCTTTCAGTTATTTTGGTCTCTGTAGAGACAACACCCATTTCAACAAGTAGAGCAGGTATCTCCTCTTGAAGGCAGGAGAAGTGGTCAAGAGAAATAGGTACAGAAAATAGAATTCTGTAGCTGAATACTGAGAGAAATACATTTGAAAGAGAAAGAACACAGAGTGAGAAGGAGAAATGGCTCCTGGAAGAAAAATATCAATAAGTATACAACAATAATAAAAATCTCTTTTTTGATAATAACATTTTTAGGAACGTGAGTTATTATGAGATTAGTGAAGAAGAAAAAATGCACTGAAACAGTCAAGTCCTTATTTATTTACTCTGTGCAACTGTTCACATGAAACTTTATTTTCTTTATGGCAATTGTCATGCTGCTTTTTTCTCTCCCTCTCCTGATGCCTTCTCTCCATGCTTTCTGATTTTTTGCTTTCTTGCAGAGCAAGAAAGGCCTAATCAAGCATCAAGTCCATCAACAATTCCCCAAAATATTTATCTCAAATTAGAGGATTCTTTACAGCCAAAAGCTTACTAGTAGTCTAGCTGTCCTTTGGACTGGTGATTATTCACTGAGTTTACAATAGGGTCTGAATGGCAGTCCAGTGGTTGTTGTAAAATTTTAACAATCTCCTTCATTTTTACGAGGTGTGCTGTGTTTAAGATTGATACTGCTATTAGCTAAGAGAAGAACACAGTACATGAAACAGAAAAAATAACACAGAGCAGTGTCAGGTGAGTCTGACAGATTTGAGGAGGAAGACAGAAGGAGTTCTGAGAGAGTACACAGGCACAGCAAAATGCCTTGAAAAGTAACCAGGTCCTCTGAGACATATTGAAGGGCTTGGTCAAGAAAGACACAAACAGGTGTCTGTCATAAATATGTTTCAGAGGTGTTTAAAGGTCTAGTTAATAGATGGCTTCTACAATGTAAATACAAAGGCCTCCTTAGCTCTGTATCAATTTGAATCTTAAATGGAAGATAATTATTCCAGGCTTTGTGTTGCTCAAACCCAGCTGGAAATTCCACATCAAGATGGCTTAAAGTAGGCATTTTTTAAATTACTCTATTAATTAACGTCCCCATATCAACTGTACTTAGAACCTGTGTCATTTGTTTCATTGCTCACAAAAATGAATTTCATATTTTCTCTTTTCGTCTTTCAGCACACTTTTGTACTTTTCAGTACATTTTTGTCCTGTATGTTTACAGTATAAATGAACATTGGAAGTGTTACATAGGGAAAGATAAGTCTTGGGAATTGGAGTTTGAGAGAAATAGCATTGTGTTTGGCAAAAGTAAACCTAAGACTGGAATTTCACAGATGGAATGGATGTGTCTGGCAAAAAGAGTACCAGTAAAATAGATAGGAATGTTAAAATTGAAAATATCACTGATGAGTTTCAGTGTTAAGTACCAGTGTCACTAATGAAATCACTGCACCTCTTAAAGCTATTTTTCTTCAGTCTTGGGAAAGAAAAGAATTATTATGCTTGACATACACATTCAAGAATATCTTTACTGTGACAGCATAATTTCTTTACTTACTTACTTTCGTGTGAATTAAAGTTTAGGTTCTAAAAAGCAGTTCTGCTGTTTTAGAAGCCCAAGAACTGGAATTACTTCTCTCAAAACCATCAGACACATATGACTCCTTAAGATCATTTTACTTTATACCATATACGTATGAGATTTTTGTTCGAGAAGAGCTGAGAGGAGACCTTAGAGGAAAAAAAAATGCATGTTTCTTGTGAAGGGAGAGCAGTGCTAACAAAAGAAAATGTGTTCTAAAAGGACACACTTGAAAATATATCTGGAGAGGCCAGCCTTCAAGAAAGAGGAGGTTTCTTAAGGTTAAGGTTTTTTGTTACTTAACTCTGCAATACAGATACACCCAAAGTGACAGATACATGTCCGATAGAAACAGTTATTCAAGTGAGAGGAAAAATCACACACAGAGTTCAGTTTCTCTGTATCTGTATTCCTCCAACTACAATTGGTGTGTTCTCCCCTTTTATTGACCACCTTCCATGTTAGGATTATTTTAGCACGCTTTTGCTATAATTGACTAACTGTTTGTCATTTGGGAAGTAGTGGTTTGGTCAAAGAGGACTATAAAATCATGCACAGCCTCATGAGACCAGCATAAAGGTTCCATTTGCAATTTCAGCTTTTTATCTTAAATGCTGATGGCCTAATAAGAAACATTTAATTTAGAAATGCAGCTTTTAACTGCGAGAATATTAGAATGTGGGTGAATGTTTATAGTCACACTTATCCCAAGGTGAAAAATTTGGGAAGGTGAAGGGAAGAAAAGATTCAGAAAATGAATTCTTTGGAATAGTAGGGTGGACATATTTACCAGGGTGTTGCTATCTGAAAATGCATTGCACACTCACAGAATCTAGTTGCATCATACAGATGATTTTACATATCTTTGGGGAATGTAAATTTGGACCTGACTCAGTTTTCCTGTGCCCAGGCTCCTCTGACTAAAGAATGTTCAGTTCCTCTGTTTTTAAAACAGTGTAGTTCTTAATTAGAGCACCGTGAACATTCTCTTCTTACTCTTACAGGTGGTTTTTAATTTATATTCCAGAAGGAGAGGATGGGAAATTATTTTAAAGTAATTAAGCTGAAACCAAATTTTGCCCTGTTAACTTTTTTCATCAGTCAAATTTCATGGCCACCTTGGCTGTTCTTCATTATTCCAGTGGCAGTCATGACCTTAGCAACAGAAATTTAAATAATTAGCATAAAATATGTCAAAAAGGATGAAGGTACTGGTGTAGATAGTTAAGAAGAAAAGGATATATCTGATGATGCACTACAGTATTACTCTAGCATATCGGTGGGGATGACCTCATGTAAAGAGTCACATTTCAAACCTATCTGTACATATGCTGATATTGTACGTGTGTGTAGAGCTTCTAAAATAGATTTAAATTCATTATGTTTCTAGTGCACACTGATAAAGGAAAAAGATGGGAAGATCAGGGGGTTGGAACTAGATGATCTTTTAGGTCCCTTCCAATCTAGGCCAATCTATGATCCTATGATTCTATGATTCTATAAAAAGGTGAGGTACAACTGATGGTTATTAGCTCTGAAAAGTCTGTGTATACATGGCTCCTGGTGACAGTGACATTGGCAAGAAAGTGAGATAAGCAGTCCAGTTTTACATCTGTATTCTGGAAGAAGCATATTTCAAGTAGTTAGATTATGCTGTAGACTTTTATCAAGTCTCACTGGTTCAGTTTGATGTGACCTATATAACTCAGGCATAGCAAAGTCACACAAAAATTGCTGAACATTTCTGCAACACACTCCACCTACCTGCACCCTCTTCCACCCCAATTCTTCTCTGTACAAAGTGTAAATACAAATATGATCCTGGTCCTTGTAATGCTTTGTATTATCTTTCTCCAAGAAAAATATTATTTATATATTTTTAATGTATATATCTTCTAATCTTTCATAATATAAGACATGCAGAGCTTTTAATTTCCTCTGCCTGGATTTTTCTGGTCTTCTCAATTTTATTTTCTTCTAACTTCTTGTAGTGGCATTGCAAGACACTTCATAAAAGCACAAGAACCCACTATACAGTATTTCTGTATCATTAAGGAGTCTCGCCATAGAAATCCTATGTGCATGTTCTTACTCATGCATAAATAAAGAAGAGGCAGAATTATGCTTGGACCTTTAGCTTGAGAGTATCTTCAAAATAGCATCCATACTTTCAGGTTGCAATTTCAAGGGAACCTATAGGATTTGAACACGTATTTCTCCTTAAGTTTTTTTGTGGGAACTGGTCAAGCTGATCACACAGGCATTTTGGAAAACACTAGGTTTACACTTTATCTGTTTCATTGTCCTGTGTTGGAAAATATGAATTAAAATGACAGAAAGTAAAAATAGTAGAATTAGAAAGAGATTTACTAATATGTATAATTGTTTTTAAAAGAGCATTTGCTGTTTATTTAGTTGCTAAGTCATCACCTGAGATTTACACAGGATTTACATTAATTGATTGATATTGCAGTTGTCTAACTTATTAACTGCTCTGAAAACCTTTCTTACTCTTCATATTATTTCCACTGTTATTTTGTCCAGTCATTCATAGCAAAAAATCACCTTCTTTGTATAGTCATTGGGCTTTATGAGGTGAGGGTCCTTTGGCAGATTTTCAAACCTTCAGCTCTCACTGACCCAAAGGCAGATGAAAACATTTGTACCTTTTAGAAAGTTTCTCACATTTTGTTAGACCAGGCATATGTTTGTCAGGATGAATAAATTTTCTGGAGGACAGAGGGTGACAAAACAGCATCATTATAAATATATGGGGTTTTTCATTGTAACACATGCTAACGTTGCTATTCTGTTAGAGTCTGTCAACATGTGTGTGTGTGTGTGTGTGTGTGTGAGAGAGAGAGAGAGAGGGAGAGAGGGAGGGAGAGCACAGAAGGCAGAGTTCCAGATTATTTTAAGAAACATAATATTGTGTCTATTTTTTTCTTTACCAGAGATACCCAGAGAGCTGCCAGAAGGTAGAGTTAGAGGTGGAGTTTTGAGACAGAAACGTCTTGCTTTTCCCAAACCCATGGATGCACTTAGGTTCAAACATAGGATATTCATCCGTGTTTAGTATTGAACAAAACGAGTGTGAAATGTATGCATAGTATCCTAATGAGAACATATATATAAATATGGACAGAAACAATGGAGGTTAGATTAAAGTAAAAGAGATTTTCTCCTTAATTCTTTGAGCAAGTTCTGTTTTACGAACTCTATCTTGTCTGGAACTCAAGTCTGTAAGTTTACCATTTCTTGTTAATCAAATAAGAGAGCTATTCTATTCTTTAATTATCATTACAACTTTTAAGACTGGAACTCATAAAAGACTTCAGTTGGGATTTTTCTATTTTTATTTGTGCTTAATTTATTTTACCAAATAGAGCTGTACTCTGTAAGTGTCTAACTACAAGACTGATGAAGAGAAACTTTTTTTACAAGGGCAGGTAGTGATAGGACAAGGGGGAGTGTTTTTGAATTGAAAGAGAATGCATTTTGATTAAACATTAGGAAGAAATTTTTTATTGTGAGGCTGGTGAGGCACTGGAACAGGTTGTCCAGAGAAATTATGGATGCCCCATGCCTAGGAGTGTTCAAGGCCATGTTAGATGGGGCTCTGAACAGCCTGGTCTGTTGGAAGGTGTCCTGGAAGGTGTCCCTGTCCATGGCAGGGAGGGTTGGAACTGGATATCTTTAAGGTCCCTTCCAACACATTCTATGTTTCTGTGAACTCTAAGCTTTGTAGTTGTTTTTCTTCCTTATTTAATGTAATTCTGAGCAGAGCTTATCATTGAAAAACTAAAATTTAAGGGTTAAAAATCTAAATTTCCACAAAGCACATAAGTGATCAATAATCTAAAGAAAATAGCTGATTTTACATTTAGATGAGGAATTCAAATGCATCTGTAAGAATATGATCATACAGGAAATTCTCAGGGATCGTAAGTAATAATCAGATGACTTATGAGGCTACACACATTCATACAAGACTTGGAAATTTCCAGTAAGGATACTGCAAGTAACCTATGAATTAAAAATAATTGGATTAAAAATTCTGCTCCAAAAAAGCGTAAAGCAGACAGAGTCATTTCCAGCATTCAGCTCAATATATTGTAGAGTGATTTCATTGTTTTCAATGGAACTAACTTTTACTACCATAGGACTTGTTTTAGGAAATTTGTATGTGACTTAAATAATTTCTTGTAACACAGTACAACCAAATACTTTGTTAGTGCATCAGAGAATAAATTAATATCTATGTGATAAGAGAAGCAATAATAACTTAAAAAACTAAATATTGTTTTATTTTTTTTAGAATATGAATTTCAGGTAAGTTCTATAGAACTTCGGTCTTCAGTCTAACAAGATTACTTCACTAATCAAAAGTGGTTCTGATGTGCATTAAGGGCACCTTTTCATCATGGTACTTTACAAATGCTTAATAAAATTTAAGCCTTTTTTCTAATCTTGCTATAAAGTTTCTTGGATTTTTACTCACTTTTTCTCTTTTAAATCACAATGAGGTTTGCTGACAGATATCACATATACAGAACTTTTTAAATTTGAAATATTATCCCTGGATACTTACTTTTCCAACCCTTTGGAAAATTTCAGATTACTTGACAGTACTTCGTACAATGACATTGGCATCATTGTATCAACTGCCACTGTGGAGTTTGCAAGTATTCTGTTGATCAACATATGTCAGAGAAAAGATCCCAAACCTGATTAAATTTAATGAGGATAGATACAAGTACCATGCTCGGCAAAGATGTTCTATGGGCAGTTACAAAAGGAGGAAGAGCAACAAAAGAAATACTACAGAAAATTATAAATGTTCCGTAGTCTGAATTAAGGTTTATAAGATGTTGCCAAAAAAGGTAAATGTCTTTCTGGGAATGGCTCATGGAAAACTGACAGCTCTGAGTGATATTTTTTGTTCCTTCCTCACTCTTGGCAAGGCTTCATCTAGAAATTAGGTTTGGGCACCATTCGCTAAGAGAAAACAAACAGAAAAGAGCAACAAAGTGATCAGAGATTTAAAGACGGATGAGAAAAGCTTTTGTCTTGAACTGAAAATTGGATTTGTATAGCCTAGAAAGAGAGATGGTGCAGAGAACATGGTAATCATCTCTATGGAAATGTACAAGTATCATGAAAAGAACACATTTATCCCTCATCACTTGGGGTAAATTTGACTTAATTTAAACCCAAGACAGTTAGGTTAGACATATTTTTTGCCTTACTGTGATAATAAGTAAGCATTGTAAGAGGCTACTCTAAAAAGGCCATAAAAATTAAAAACTAAGAATGTTTCAAGTTTCACCTGCCTGAAAGCAGAGTAGATTGACCAAATGACTGACCCACTAATTATCTTTTTAATGAATTACAGATAAATAATGCAATCAACTTTAGAAAAGAAGCAAATTGATATTTGATCTGGGTTTAAACATGTATAGAAGTTTTTTACTAGTTCCAGCTCTTCAGAATATAGGACAGAGAAATATTTGCATTTCTGCAGTACATAGATTAAATTTGATTTTTAAATATAAGGAGTTTTTTTCTTGGTCAGGAAAGATCATCATATGATATAAGTTTTGTGGGCTTTTGTGAAACACATTAGTGTGCTGACTAATAGGACTACTCTTCAAAACACTAGTATTCTCTCCTTTCATTTTTGCAGACAGATGATGTATTTTTCTGTAGCTCCTGGAACTAAAAGCTTTTCATTTAATGATTAAAAATGTACTTGCTTGGAATGGCATGAGCTTGCCGTTCTGAGAATATGATGACAATAATACAATTGTGATGTAATTACAGCATATTCAGCTTTGGGAAGTGATCTCACTTTCTGAAAGCCGTGGGTCTTCATAACAGTTACCAGCCAGACCAGTACAGTCTCTAAACTTACTGTTACAGATGGGAAAAGGGCATCACAGTCTTTCACCATTTCCTGCCTCTGCCTCTGCCTGTTCTCCACTTCTTTGGGTGGCATTTTCATTTTTGTGGTGAAAGAAAAAAGCAATCTCTTCCCCGTTCAAAGGGGTAGGTTCTGTTTGTGACACCCATCTGAAGGCCACTTTCATATTGCTCCGTAATAAGGAAAGAACAGAGCAGNCAAAAAAGCTGAACAAGAACAAGGAAAAAGATAATGATTGATAAAAAATGATGAGTCAAACTAAATGGGGGAAATATCCTTTTCAGATGTAGGCCAGAGATTGATTGGATGTGGTAAATGATGATATATCAGTGCCACTAGGAGAGAGCAGGAAAAATGATACTGTCTGAGGACATCATGACTGGAACAATGGAACAAAGAAATAGTGAAGTAATAGGATAAGATCAAGAAGTGGAACTATGAGACTTTGTTACTGCTTGACTGAATTGGGAGAAAATATCCTTCATCTGGAAATTGCCTGGTGTACGTTAAAGCAGCACGGGTAAAATTACTGTGCAGCACAGAAAACAATTTTTGATTCCTTGCAAGAGAAATCAGGAAATCCTAGGTCCACTGAAATTCAAAGGGACATGTGTCATATAATTACAACCCAGAGATGTGAGTTCCCCCAGTTTATTGAATATTTGCCTATCGACTTGTCTATCATAAAACTAGTCCTAGATTCTCGTCCACAAATATTGCTGGAACTCTGGATCCCATAAATTTTATTCATAGAGTCAATCCTACAATTTCATAGAATGTTTTGAAATTCTTAACAAGACAAGCACAATTCAAACTCAGTCAGAGTAGCAGAGAGATTCCCTAATATGAGGAATCCACCTTAGTGGCGTTTTTTATCTAGCCTAAGGATGGATCACTGTTATGACCAAATGGCTGCTTGCTTTCATCAGCTGCATATAGAGTTTCTTTGTAGTTGATCTGACCCCAGGAATAGTACAGGGATTTAATTGTTGCATGGCTAACATGCATCACACCTTGCTCACCCTTAGAAGCCATGTATATGATGACTTACATCAATGTGGTGATGCCTGTACTGTGAAGCACTTAAACTGATCAATTCTTTATTATGGAAGAGGCAAAGCACCCTCTTGCCAGATTTCCTTGCATTCTTCTCTAAGGCTGTATAAGATACAGTATATCTCCCCGTGTTTTCACCACCATGTTAATGTTGCACACTTCCCCCACCCTCAGAGGTAAAACTCTTAGGTAGGCACCAAATAGCCCAAGGATGATTTCTCTTTGTCTAATTTTAGATTTCAGATGTGGATGTCTCTTCTCTCACAGTGATTTTGACTGTGATTTTTTTGCCTAAATCAACAGTTGCTGAGAGAATATACTTGGTAAATTATGCAATCTTAAGCCAAATTTTAAATTGCAGATACAATGTAGCAGTTGAAGCTCTGAAAAGGGATTATAAGTGAAGGCTGGGTTTTATGAATATATTAGGCTTCTTTATGACAGGAGCAAAATAATACCAGATTAAAAAATATTCAGAATGGTGCAAGAAATTCATTGTAGAAAAATTTATCCCTGATTCTTTATGAGTGATATGTGGAAGTCCTCTCTGCCCTTAAAACTTAGAAGTATTAAACGTGATTCCCAAAATTCAAGCAAATATAAATTTATGCCTAATTTGATGATACTGGATGTAAATTTGTTAGGGAAAAATTCTTGTTTTATATATCTGTTTTGCAGGGAGCAACAAAAGCCCTTGGTTAAAGGCGTCTGGTCTAGTCCAGAAGAGGATGGTTCACTGTCCATTGAAGAGTATGAGCCAAGAGCTGAGCACAGGCAGGACGGTGCCCTCTCTGACAAAAGAACAGCCTTACTCCAGGAAGGCAGGGCCGTGAGAGGAACAGCATCCATCAGCAGTCCCATATAAGATGAGATAATGGGTCAAGTCTGGCGTGATCGCAGGGATTCCTTCAGGAGTGACCGGAGACGGGGCTGGATACAAGGCTACTGCAGCATGTGTTCCAGGTCTGTTCAGGAACCCCTCAGACCAGGACAGCAGGAGGCAGGTGTGGGCTCAGGGACACCTTCACTGTAGCTCAGGGCAGGGCTGTATGTCCTGGCATGAGCTTCATGAAACCGCCATGCCCATAAGAAGAGTGGCTGGGTGAAGATCCAGGTGAGGCTGCTTAGGGTAGCTAAAGCCTGTTAATGTAGTCCCGGCCCTTGTGTAAATCCAGAGTAATCCAATTCACTTCAAAGCATAAGCAATGGAATTTGCAGTAATCTGTCTCTCTCAGTCAAATTTTCAAGCCTGCTATGTGCTAAGAAATGGTTTTGAAAAATTATGCATCGTTTAATAAATGTTTATGTAGCTCCTTATTGTGTGAAATAAGTATTATTGATGGACTCCAAATAATAAAACAACTCCCACGGGATATTTAAGAGAGAGATCAAATTGCCAAATTATATTAATATTAGAAATGCTGCAACATGGAAATTTGTGATATTTGTGAAGCCATATTTTACTCCTGTTAATACTCAGTATTTCATAAAAAATTCAGATGTATTTTATCCCAAAGAGAGTTTCACTGATTCTTGTTCCAAATTAAAATATCTAAATTATAAATCATTTTATATATATTTAGATACATGTGAAGGGAAGCTATGCTATCTGGATTGATGCTCAGTGCAAATTGGAAGGGCAAGTTAGGTTCATTAAACAATGCTTTTAGAAGTCAACAAGTTCAGTACTTACCCTAGTGGTTTCTTTCTAAAATCCATCTGCATCTTTATTCACCTTAGCTATCTTTATTAGACCAGTCCCTTCAATTTTAATCTTTATGAAAGTAACTTAAAAACTCTTCTATTTTGTGCATGGCCTGATAATTTTCCAACATACTTCTGACAATATTTTCTTTTGTTGCCTTTCAGTGCTTACCCTTTACTTTTTTCTCTGATAGAACATTTTCCAAGGGTTGCTCTCTGTCCCCAACAGAACCCGTGCAAGTTTGACATGCTGCCTAATTTCAGAAATTTAACCAAGCATTGAAGTTACAATAAAATATGAATAATGTCTGAGAGTTATTGAGACTGATTAATGCACATACTGAAGAGCTGAAATCATACAATCATGGAACGGTTTGGGCTAGAAGGGACCTTAAAGATCATCTAGTTCCAACCTCCCCATCATGGACAGGGACACTTTCAGTACACCAGGTTGCCTGGAGTCCCATCCAGCCTGTCCTTGAACACCTCCTCGGATGGGACATCCAGAGCTGCTCTGGCCAACCTTTCCCAATGCCTCACAACACCCACAGTAAAGAATTTTTTCCTAATAGCTATCTAAACCTTCCCTTTTTCAGTTTTAAGCCGTTTCCCTTTGTCCTGTCACTACATGCCTGATGTATTGTTTGGGCCTTAGGCAATCATGCCATACTTGGCTGGTTGGTGCCACTGCCAGGTAGATTTTTGAACCTTTATTGCAACAGACTTTTTTCATTGTTTGATGTAATGCAAGAAGTTTCCTGTCTTCCAATACAATTTGCATTTCATAATCCCCAGCACATACCTTATGAAAAGTAATTCACGGGATATTTTTTCAATCAAAGTTATTTTCTGGTACAGACTCACTGTTCTGTGTTACAGGGCATATGTTTTTAAAAGTCTCTTCAGGTTAATTTATGCAATTGCAAATAAATAAGTCCACTAGAGGGCAATAACATTGTTAATCTATCTGAAATAACAACATTTCATTTTATTAAAAAATTTAAGTGAATAAGGAAAAGCACAGGAAACCATTTAAGTGACAGGGTGTTTGTACTGACTCCAGACTGGGAGCACTATTCATCCAGCTTCTTCAGTTTTCCTATTCCAGGCATACAAATGAACACCCTGGTAAATATCTTCAGATGCACCAGTCCTCTGTTCCATGAGAAGAAAGGGAAATGTCAGAAGGACAATTTTGTAAGCAGAGAATTTTAGGGACCCCATTTACCTAGTGTAATTCAGCCTGAGATATAAAGCCCTTCAGTCTTTATCCTCAACAACAATCTCATGTCCTACTAGTTAAAATGTCCTTTACTTACATAAAGAAGTTAGAAAAGTAAAATTCTTATCATCAAATCCCTTTTTGACCTGTAAAGTACAAGAAAGACTTACCAGTGTCTTTAAAAGCTATCCTTTAGGAGTTTACACTAAACCTTACAGTATGAGAAGGAAAACATGAGTAAAGATTCAGAGAAAAGATTGAAGAGTAGTTAGGAGTCTCTTTCAAAAATGTTTTGGCTGTAAGGAATGGCAAAAAGAATATTCCTGAAGGAATATTCCCGTCATTTCCTCACCTCATTCCTCAGAGTTTTGCTGCAGCTTTCTTGCATGTATGTTTCACATCTGAGGAAATGAGTAGTGATTTCTACAGTAGGTGAAAGCCTAATTTTAATCCATGGATTATACAGAAAGTGTACAAAAATGATGAATACAATGCAATTTCAGACTTGTACTGGGTAGATTGTACTAAAGGAGTAGACATTTTACAGGCATATGCATGAGAATGCTCATTTGTATTTCTAGATGTCTAATGCAAGGCTGTTCATATTGATATTGTGAGTGTTTTGGCGGAATAGCATATACACTTAAATAATCTGCAAAATGCAATAAAACACATCAATACTATCAGCAAACTATTTTATTTTTATTTATTTATTTATTTATTTATGTAACTAAAGCAGAATAAAAAGGCAGAATAAACATCAGTAAATTAACTTTTGACTATACCAAGTGTAGAACTGAATTGTGAGTGATGTGTGAATAATCTACAGTAAATTTATTTATAGTGTCAATATTTTTTTCAGAATACTCATAAACATAGAATTTGAATTCATTTAAAACAGTGTTAAAGCAATGTTAGGCTCTTATATTTCTTATATTCTCATTAATCCTGCTGTTTAGCTGAACTCCATGAAAGCGCAGTTCTGATAAAGCTCAGCAAAACTGAGATTAAAACTGAGTGTAAGGTGTTATTGATTTTCAGTGAACTTTTATTGAGTGCATACATTTTTAACGAACCAAGTTCTGAATGAATTAAGAAAACCTAGCAAGTGTGTGACGATAGCCAATAAGACCATGACTGTGAGAATGATCGACTCCCAGTTGACCCTGAAATTATGCGGGGTCTGCTCCTCCAGCTGGATCCCTACAAATCTATGGTGCCTGATGGAATTCATCCAAGAATCCTTTAAGAGCTGGCTGATGTCATCACAAAACTTCTCTTGATGATTTTTGAGTGGTCTTAGGAATCTGGAAAGGTCCCACAGCTGACTGGAAGCTAGCCAACATTGTCCCAATTTTCAAGAGCAAGGACCTCAGAAATTACAGGCCTGTCAGTCTCACTTCAGTGCCTGGTAAAGTTATGGAGAGGGTTATTCTGGGAGGTATTGAAAAACACCTAAAAGACAATGCAGTCATTGGTCACAGCCAGCACAGCTTCATGAGAAGAAATGTCCTGCTTGACAAACCTGATTTCCTTTTAAGACAATGTAACCCACCTGGTTGATCAGGGGAGGCCAGTTGATGTTTTTGAATTTCAGTAAAGCTTTCAATGCTGTCTCTCAGAGAATCCTTTTGGATAAAATATCCAGCACACAGCTGGATAAACACATCATGTGATGGGTGAGCTACTGGCTCACAGGTCAGGCACAAAGGGTTACAGGGAATGGGGTGACATCAGACTGGGGACCTGTCACAAGTGGGGTTCCACAAGGCTCCATCTTAGGCCCTGTGCTCTTTAACATCTTCATGAATGACTTGGATGCAGGACTGGAAGAGACACTGAGCAAGTTTGTAGATACAAAACTGGAAGGAGCTGTTGACTCCCTCGAAGGCAGGGAGGCCCTGCTGAGAGACCTTGACAAATCAGAGGGCTGGGCAATCACCAACCAGGAGAAGTTGAACAAGGGAAATTGCCAGATTCTGCACCTGGGATGGGGCAGCCCTGGATGTACAGACAGACTGGGGAATGAGATGCTGGAAAGCAGTGCCAGAGAAAGGGACCTGGGGCTCCTGTTTGATGGCAAGTTGAATGTGAGCCAGCAGTCCCTGGCAGCCAGGAGGGCCAACTGTGTCCTGGGGGCATCAGGCACAGCATCACCAGCTGGTCAAGGGAGGGGATTGTCCCACTCTGCTCTGCACTGGGGTGTCCTCACCTCTAGTCCTGTGGTCAGTTTTGGGCACAACAAGAAAGAAATTGAGCTATTAGGGAGTGTCCAAAGGAGGGCGATGAAGATGGCGAAGAGTCTTGAGGGGAAGACATATGAGGAGCAGCTGAGGTCACTTTGTCTGTTCGGCCTGGCGGAGACTGAGGAGAGACCTTATTGCAGTCTGCAAGTTCCTTGTGAGGGGAATAGAAGGGGCAGACACTGATCTCTTCTTTGTGGTGACCAGTGATAGGACCAGAGGGAGCAGAATGAAGCTGTGTCAGGGGAGGTTCAGACTGGGTATTAGAAAAAGGTTCTTTGTGGATGCCAAAAGCTGAGTTGCAGAGAGATTCTCCAGCTTTCTGCCTCTGTCTGTGAGAAAGTCTTTACTTTCTCACAGACACTGGCTGAGAGGCAGTTGGGAGTTTCTGTAAACTATCTTCC
>VWZW01005387.1:598149-714784 GCA_013397115.1 Edolisoma coerulescens | reverse complement strand
CCCCAGGAAAGTGCTCACAGCACCAGCCTGACAGAGTTCAAGAAGCATTTGGACAATACTCTTGGGCACATGGTGTGACTCTTGGGGACAGTGCTGTGCAGGGACAGGAGCTGGATTTGACCATCCTTGTGGGTCCCTTCCAACTCAGCTTATTCTGTGATTCTGTAATTCTGTGATACTCATTGGAGTGCAATGGCTAACAAAAGCTTTTAAGCAGCCTCTTGGTTTCCTTCACCTAGATTGTTCTATTTTTATGCTTATTACCATAAAAGACACTACATGTTTTAGCATGTACATGTAGCATATGGCCCTCTATTGTCGTGCTGAAAAATCACTTTTATTTAGGCTTTGTCACGATAAGAATTGATACATTAATTGGTCTGTTCACAATTGGAGAAGAGAAGCAGCAACTGATGCTCTTTGCAAACAATGCCAATCCAGTCCAAGAGTTAGTGAGCCCCAGAGAGCGTTTTTTTTTTTATTCTCTGCATGACTGTTGTCTGTTATCTACAAAAAGTCAAATCTTAAAAAAGAAGTCTTGAAAAGAAATCATCTTTATGTCTTCATGGGTACTTTGAAGACCCTTCAGACTCAGGAACTCTGTTGCAGATTTAATTCCAAACAAAGCCTTCCATAACAAAATATTGCTAGTTTGTTTGAAAAAGTTTTAATAATATTTAACAGAGACAACAAGAACTAAATTTTGATACTTTATAAAGGCTGTATGTAGTTTTGTCTAAGTGCTATTCTGTTTGGTATTATAAGAAAATTGTCCTCTACATAGAGTGCTGTGCTCCAGGGAAAAATTGCCATTACCTGTGAATCCTGGGAACAGCAGCTAAGGAAATTTGAAGAAACATTATTCAGTAGTCGTGGCACTAGTCAGGTCTCACAGAGGTCTAGGCCTTTGAGGTAGAGGACGTGGGTAGGAAATATGTATTAAGTAAATAAGACAACATTAACAAAAGGCACATGTTAGAATATTCTTCTGAGAAAAATAGTTACATGCATTTATTAGGAAACAACAAATTCAGCTAGTCTATGTTCAGCTATAAAATTATTTTGCAAATTAATTTGAGCAATAAAGGTAGGAATAAAATCTCTCTTTAATTTTCATCCTAGTATTAACCAAGCTTTAATGATATCTCTAGTTGCTATATACACATCCACTTATGTGCAAGGTCTGAAATGGATTAAGGAAATAAACATGCATATGAAATTATAGGTAAATCAGTTTAAATGGAAATATGTTCCAGATGCCAAAGGAGATGCTGCTAAAATGCCTGGGATGTGACGTCAAAGATGATGAGTAAATGTTGTTTAGTAGTAACATTGAATTAATCCTGAAGATAAAGTAACATTGATGTATGCTCCAGGAGGAATTCACACAGGAAACTGTAAACCAGAAGGTCTTAACTGTTGCGCTAGATGGATGGGGGAAGATATTCTGCTTGAGCCTTCTCTCTGGCACACTCTAGATGTCCTATTATGCCAGGGCTGCTGAATTCCTTGTGCCTTCTGATAGGTACGTGGAAGCAAGGGAAATAGGGTATGAAACCATCTTTTCTTTTTACCTGGGTAAAAGATAAGCTAAGTCCATAGCCTCTACCATTTTTTTCCCAAATGTACTGGACCTGTAAAATCATTGTATCTGCATCAATTCTGATTTATCCTAATCATCTCTAGGTAGTATGTATGTAAGAAAAAACCAACGCATCTAAATATTAAAACCCAGATTGAAAAGCCTAGAAAGGTTTTATCTCCAGAATGTCCAAGTGAAGTTTTGATGGAATAATCTTTCAGGAAAGACATATGCTCTACCTAATTCAGTGAATACTGTTGTCAGGGCCCCAGCCCCTGGCCCCAAGTAAGCAGCTGGTCCTTTCTGATCCTTGGCAATCAGCTTCTGAGCAAGTTTTCACTAATAATGACTGTAAAGCTTTCAGAAACAATACAGGTCTGAATTTATAACCTTGAAGAGATAAATTCCACATCCAGCTGTGAACGCATGTTGTTCTCTTATGCTTATAGATATGTCTGAAACCATCCTGTCCAATGCGCTACGCTGTTGATCCAGGTACAGCATAGCTGAAATAAACTCCATACTTTATTACAATGAAATCTTTGTCTGTTACTGTGTTCTCACAGATTCAAAATTAGGTTCATTATAAGAATACTACTAAATGATACATGAAGTCTTATCTCTCAAGAACTATATGCTCCTGAATGTAAAACTACAGATTCACTCCCTAGGATAGGAAGGTACGATTGGTAGGAAGGTGTCATGCCAGCAGCAAAAGGTAATACTCACTGTTATGCAAGTGAAATCTTCTTCTGTGGACACCTCAGTAACTGAGTGAACTTTCAGTAAGTTCAGAGCATCTCTCTTTGCATGTGGAAACTTTTCAAATAAAGCCTTCAGCAGCTTAGGAGAAATATTATTTCCACCATGTTTTTAAAGGGACTTTAAGTACTCTAATCAAGATCAGAATCCAAGTAGCACAAATAATATATAATCCTATTAATTTTCTGTTAGAAGACTGAGTTATTTTTAGATTTCTACCAAATATCCCTTATAAGGCAATTTTAAGTGGATTAGTGGGCTTTCTTTTCTGGAGTTGCTAACACTTGCCAGGAGGTGGAGTAGAAAAAAGGATAATTTCCACAGATTTCTTCTTTGTCAGTGAGAAAGGTTCCTACTTTAACTTAAAGTGCTGAACTACCTCTGGAGGAAACTTTCTGCACAGATTATACAAGAAGCCAAAGCATGGACATAATTATGGGTATAACTGTAATAAAATATACTTAGAATATTTTTTTTTTTTTCTGAGGATGAGCCCAGATATGTAGGCCTTCTCTATGCAGTATATGATTTTCTGGAAGTCTGAAATTGTGCTATTATGTATGGTGGTTAGATTATTAAATAATGTATTTCTAAAAATCCAAACTACTATCCAGTGAATCATAGACAGGATGGTTGTGATCCAAGTTTGTGCTTTGAAATCAGAATCTCTGCTAATTTTCTTTCTCTGAAAAGTAATACTTAAGTTTTCTCAAGTACTAATCCTAGCCAATAGAAAAAACTTTGATGAAAAAGTACAAGGAAACATGTTGATTTATAAGCTAAAGTACTACTAGGAATTTTGCTTTTTGTTTCAATGTCTTCCTTTTCTCCACGTGTTTTACCAATTAGTTTCCCTCAGAAAATTAAGGCAAGAAATTACATTGGGATAGTCAGAAAATCCTTCCTTTAGAATTATTCTTCAGGAACCTGTGTCTATGATGAGATGACTCTGAAAGATTAAAAAAAAATTTTTCAAGAATTCTTGATGCCTTGTAATTAACGCTCCTCAAAGTGCCTGTAGTTTCTTGCTGCCAAAATAATTGAAGGTCTCTCACGTCTTTGCTATGACCAGCTTTTTTTTGTCTAGGGCACAAGGAACCAGACAAATGAGATAAGAAATGTGGAGTGAAACCTTAACCCAGAGAGATACAGAGGATGTCCAAACAGTGACTTTCTATGTCCAGCTGTGACAAAGCACTGCCTTTACTTATGCAGCCCTCTAAGGTTCTGTAAAGTCAGTTACAAAGACAGACTAGATTCACCAGCATGCCCTGCTCTGAAAATGTACAATAACTACCAGTGCAGTTTAACTAGGGTCTGAATTGCTTGGCATGGTAAAAAGTCTGATCTCAGCAGTTAAAATATTTTTATTTTTTAAGACTTGTTATTTCACATTTTCATGTCATTAGAAGTCATGAAAGGAATATTGTCTGACTTCTTATTTCAGTTTTCTAGTATGAATTGTTTGGCAATTCTTTAAATGCAGTGTGAGTAAAATAATGAAAACAATCACTGTTTTCTTTCTTGGTGGGCCTCTTCTATTAATTCCTGAAAGAAAGGCACAAATACTAGCAATTTTTTATAAACTTAAAGTTTTTTTAATCAGGTATTAAATTATGCAATGAATATGCTTGGGCCATTATAATCAAGTGGCTCTAGTCCACTACAAAATAACATTATTATCCCAAACTCCTTGCAGATGTAATGTCAGAATGATACAAAAAATAATATTTCTGAGCAAGTTGCTCTGATTTGGATCCACTGACTGTGTCACTTTAGATGACAAGTAACTTTGGTGATTCTTCTTGAAAAGGATTTTGCATGTTCATGTTAAAAGAAATGCTCATTTTACTTTGTATACAGATTTATTTTCAAGGTAGAAAGTTGCTGTGTCATGCTAATGAAATGGAACTAATTTTAGTATTTCTGTTATGTTTTCACTAAAGTAGTACATTATTATGAACAAAGTAACAGGTAAAGCAGCTTTAAGATTTGGTTTTCTCCCTTTTCTGTTCATAGTATTAAGTTAAAAGAGTAATAAAAAGAAAAAAAATCCTCAGAACAATGATATCTGAATTCACCTCTTAATGAGACAATTTTCTCTCCACAGACTGAAACTTGTCATCTCATCTTAACAAATGGATGACAAGGAAGTTTAAAATGCTTTTAGATATCATCCTATATTCTTGGCTTTTTTTCCCCTATTCTTTTTTGCTAAGGATTAAATGTAATAACAACTGGTTTTATTCATTGTCTTTCACATGCAAAGTACGCTGAAGTATATTACAAAATATTGAGACACAAGCTGGTCTTTTCAATGGGTGTGAAAGAAAGAGTACAGTGTGTCTGGTAAAAGGAGGGGGGTGATCTGCATATCTTCTTTGGTGTGGTATGCATTGACCTCATGCAGAACTGTCCTTAATAATAATTGTAGGCAGAGTTTTGCAAGAGGAGGACTGCTTGAGCTGGCAGCCCAAATGTTATCCCTCCCAAGGAAAGGGATATAGCTGAAGTGTCAGTGGAACTGCTCTAACCTCCCAGATCAGCCTGGCACAGGTTATCGTGTGAAGTACAAATTAAAGGGAAGAACAGAGAAAATGCAGCCAGAGCACTACATATATCTCCTTCCTCATCTCCAATAACTTTTTTTGCCCCATACAAAATCAGGGCAAATAAATATCCAGCTGGATGCAAAGTAATGTGATTTGATTTTAGGTATCAATGTCTGCATGACAAGAGAACAAAATAATTGGGAAATTGTTTGGAAAAGCCCCCCCAACATTTTAAACTGTCACAGATTCATATATACCAATATCAGTTAATTGCTGTTGTCCATATTTCCTGAAATTTCTGCAAAGCATTTGGACTTATCAGACACAAGAAACCTTTAAACAGTACAATGTAACCTAACAACTTTGGGCAGCACTACCAAAATGTTCAAATGTAGTGGATACATGACTCACACTCCCCGTCTCACCATCTTCTATCCTAGGAGGGGTTTCTAAATTAGGCTTCTAAATTACTTCTTCATTGTAAGCATATTGTCATCCTTCCTGTTACTTCTGTATTGTGGCCATAAGATGTTACTCCTCTCTGCGAGCATCATAAAAGTGAAAACATTTATCTCTGAGTACTGATATTTGAGGAATAGCACATTAAATATAGTAAGAATTGAAAACAACACACAAGCATACAGGGACAGAAGGTAACTGATCTCTGCTGTCTGCATCAAGGTTAAACATGCTGATAAACATTAGCTTGTGGCCAGAAGACTATTAGACTTAGAAGAGTAGGGGTGTGGTGGGATAGTTTTTTGAAGGAAGAAAGAAAGCAGCTTATTTACAGATAGACTTTTTGCTGTACATACCATAAATAAATTAATAAGAATTTTCTTAATAAAGACTCAATTTATCTTCAGAAACCTTATGTGTTTTCATCTTTGTACTGAGTTAATGTGACTAAAGTAATTAGTGTTATGTTAGTTGTAGTGGCAAGGGGTTGTTTTGTCAGATCCAGAGTTAAAAGGAGTATCTGATTAGTGCACAAATAAGTACTTTGGAACAAAGCAAAGTGGAACTATGGGAAGATTCAACTTCTAGAGAACCTTACCTCTTCAGAAACTAGAACAGCAATACGTTATTTTTAAATAATGTTTCAGGAACCACTCATGTGGTGGATTTTTCCCTTTCTCAATTTTATTTTCACAGAGGTGAATCAACAAGAATGCCTTCTTGATCACTGATACATATTGGTGTGCGCACATCCTGTTACCTCAGTAGTCTATGCAATGACATAGTACTGATCCAGAAAGAGCGATGTAAAAATTCTGTCATATACCAGCACAGGACACAACAGCTGCTCATGACAACAGCAGCAAGAACTTATGGCAATGAGCTCCTCAAAAAATGCAAGGCAAACTGTTGGGACTCAAGAGCTGAGGCCATGGAAGATTCGAAAATAACTTCATTTCTGGGGAGTAAGAGGTTCATGCTGCTGTTGAGGACATTCTGCATGCCACTGCAGTGCTAGGCACAGAGTAATCACTGTGATTATACTCTAAACTATTTGCCCTGAATTTTTTGTTCAAGGGTTCAAAACCCACTGGTGGAAGAACAACTACTGCTATGTAACAAAAATGTATGCTGACCTTTACCCAGTAAATATGTACTGGCTCAAGATCCAGACTGGGATTAGGCGAGTTTATTAGTCTGTAGCCAGTAAATCAACAGTGTGAGAAAACCACATTCCTCCGGCTATTGAAGCCCCAGCATATGATGAATTAAGTGCTGTAAACAAACAATGGAGTTTGTTTACAGATAGATCTTGTAAAATTACAGCAGGGATCAGGAGGTGGTGAGCTGCTACTTGGAACCGCTCCATGGGAGGAGCTGCCACCTGTGAAGGGACTGGAGGCTCTAGTCAGGTTTCAGAAGTAATGGCCTTGAAAATAGCCTTGGAGCATGTTCAGAAGCATCACTGGCCCCAGTACATGTGTTTATGTACATAAAGTCTTCTGGCTAATGCAGTGTAAAAATGTCTCAAAAACTGGAATTGTGTTAACTGGTAGCAACAAGCAGGTGAGCATGGGGAGAGGGGAGGAAAATGTAAGTGTTTAATTGTGCGTTTTCACTTTTTTTTTTTTTAATACATGAATCTGTAATCGAAAGTTTCTGTTAACTGCCAATAAAACATAAACAAAATTCCTCTAATTAAAATTATTTTTCCTCTGACAACTGTTGGCAAGGTGGCACAAACAAGATTCTTAGCGGATAGCTCTGAAAAGCAAAATACTGATCCCATCAGCTTCCTAGCATACCCTTACTTCTTGAAAATGCTAAGAAGTATACTGAACAGATGGACAGATCTTAAAGAACAACTATGCCAAATTACTGAGGGAGCTGTAGAGGTGGCCCTTTCAGATTTAGGAGTAGACCTAATAAAAATGGATGTTTCATGCTGGACAGACAGGTGTCTGTGTATGCAAGATTATTGTGCATATGTTTAAACAGTGAGAGGAATACAAACACTACAGAAGACATATAGCCTCAACAAACTCTCAACTAGACCTGGAAAAGATCAGATCAGTATTTAGGAAATATTTGGATGCCAGAAGATTTATTCACAATTTCTGAGAGAAAGTCTATCCAGAGGGCAAAATATGTCATGACAAAACTAAAGATAGATTTCTGACCTATATGACACTGAGTCAGTAAATGAGCAACATATTACAGAAGAATTCTAGTGGTTCAGTGGCTTCTGGGAATCTGAAAACATAATGGATAGCAGTAGGCATGCATAATCCCTTGGAAAGACATCCAAGAAACTGATGACAAGGGCAAACAAACAGAAAAGGATCCTTACCTAGTAGTGTTGGATCCAGCAAAACATCTTCCCAGGTGACAAAGCAAACTGTGATGATTCAGAAAAACATTTTTATCCCCTGAAGTCATCTGGACCCCATCAGAGAAATGACAGACTCTGTCACAGTTAGGAGAATGCCAAGCAATGTGGGCAGTCCTCTATAGCAAGGAAGACTACAGCTGAGCATGATCACATCCGAATGTGTCAAAATGCCAAACAATGGCAATAGCCCATGTTCCCATGGAAAATAT
Organism: Edolisoma coerulescens; assembly: GCA_013397115.1. Taxonomy (NCBI): domain Eukaryota; kingdom Metazoa; phylum Chordata; class Aves; order Passeriformes; family Campephagidae; genus Edolisoma; species Edolisoma coerulescens. The sequence continues at coordinate 706,828 of VWZW01005387.1, read as the reverse complement.
TGCCTGTAAGGTAAACACAGACTGAGAGAACAGTGGAGAGAAAACTCTGGACACCAGCATGGAGTTGGGAGACCGACAGTATATAAAGGACAGAAAGAAAGCAACACAGTAACCTAGAGTGATATCCTATGAGAAAGGAACATGCCTAATACATCTACAACAAGGGTTACATGAGCTGAAAAATCCTTGTAACTACTACAGATACTTTCAAAATCAGACTTTCAAAGACCAAAATCTTTCTAACATTGATAGGAGTTCTGAAAAGATTTTTTTTCCATTCTGATTCAGAAGTAATCATCAACCTTTAGCCTTTGATAAGAAATCTGGATTTAGCCAACTGTAAATCAAGTCCTTTTCAAACTGATGGCAAGATCTTTCATTTTTTCTACCAGATTCCATCTATGACTTTGTTTAAGCTATTGCAGTATGTAGACTTTCTGAAAATACACAAAATAAATAGCTTAAACAATATCAGATGTTCCCAAGTGTGAATTATCTAACAATAAACTAACTTAGTGCAGATTCTTTAAGCAGTTAGTACAAACACAAAGGGATGAAAATCTGTTTTATTAAATATAACACAAATAAGCAGAATTTCAAATTTCCCCTGATTTGATTTTTAAGTGAAAAATGTTGCATTTATCCTATATAATCAATATAAAGGAAGTATGTAGAATAATCTTCCATATATTCATAGAACACAAATGGATTATCTGTGTTGTGGATTCTAAATTTAATCTAGGTAGAACTGGTTACCAGTGTAAGTCACAGAACTACATCAAAGTAAAATTATACAATGTTTGTCTTCACAGTATCAGGGAAGAGTTTACTAATTAACACTACTTAGAGATTTTAGGTTTTACTTAATTTGTATGAGGTGACTCAAAGCAGCTTATTAATTTTATCTCCACCACATTAGCACCAGTGGAACTTCAGTGTTTTAAATGGAAATTAGCACTGGCAAGTTAAAATTTGGTGGGAAACAGTGAGATTGCATTTAGAAGGGCAACACCTTCCTTAGCCTCCTCTCAGTGAGGCTATAAGAGACCTGACAACGTGGTAGTGCCCATTTCACAGTTTATTCACATTTTTCAGGTAGTCTTACTGCATGGAATCTCTCACTTAAATGAAAAATACAACTGATCCATTGTAGACAGGCAGGATGGATGAAAGAAATGGTGCCAAGTACTGTAAAATAAGACCAAATATATATTTTGCCATGAAGGATATGATATGCTGGATGTGAAATATAAAATATTAGAGCTTTTAAAATCTGTAGAGGTTCATGATTCTTAGGCATCAAACCAAATATAATTTCCCTATCTGTGAACTATCTGCAGTAAAGAGATCATCCTTTTTGACATATGTAGGCATGAAATATGATGGAAGGTTTTTCTTTTGTTTGTTTTTTAAAGTAGGCAGTTATGCCTCTTTTGGTTATTTTATTAAAAAATGATACATATATTTTCAAAGCTCTCTGTATGATTCTGGATATTCTTAAAAATATAAATCCATTCAGGGAGTTATTTTGGTTAATGCTATTTATGGAAAGATATCAGAGATTAAACTTTAATCCTGGATACCATTGTAAATAGTATTTTTTTAATATTTCACAAACAGATGATCAAGTTTTTAATATAATTTCTGGATTTTGTCTAGAATACCTAACCTTAAAGTAGGAAGATAATCTAAAGATAGTTTACCAAACTGAGAAATTGATACCATATTATATTTTATTTCAAAATTAGTTACTTCAGTTAATGGAAACAATTGACCACTGAGACAGTTCAGCAGGAACTGCATTGGATTTTCATGACACTGAATTGAAAACTGAATACATTCCTAAAAGTCATGGTCTAATTAATAAATGATTTAAACGGCGCGTGGTGAATTTCTTTTCCTTTCATATGCACAAGGCGTAATTATAATGATACTTCTCACCTGAAGTACTCTGAAAATATCTCTTACCTAACAGCATACCAGTAAATTCTTATCACAATAGGGATGAACATGCTTCCATCCTAAAGGAAAAAATTAAACATCTGTTGATGCTGATGGCATGCTGTGATATGAGAGCATTTATATGACACCCTTCGCTTCCATTCTCATTGGTTCTAGTGCAATGTTTTGGCTGGCAATAAATATTTGAAGTACATGAAAACAGAAAAGTATCCCCTGACATGGCATTTGAAAACTGTCTCTCTGGAAAACAGTTTTATATTTTATGTTAGCTGGAAATTTTATTTTAAATACATGTAGATTAAACTTTGATTTTATATGTTTTAAAATTTCTCATTCATAGTTGTGCTCATGTGTTCATAGATATAATATAATGTGAAGTGAGGAGGGAAGAGTTAACAACCTTATAGTCTGTTTCTACTACCATATTTTTATTGGAATGAGCTATCCATTTCACTACATCATTACAGTGCTGATTTAGAGCCTTAAAATGTAATACATAATTTCCCTGAGTAAAAAAAAAGAAATGAGGATTGGAATATAGCTTATCTGCAAGGGAAATAAAGACTTTGAAATAAAGTAGGAAAATGTGGGTAGGTAGTTTTTTTAGTAGGTTAGTATTTTTGAATGCAAATTTTAAAATGTTAAAAATAATTTTAATTGCCCTGGCATTGCATGAATATTATTGGATTAGTCATTAATTCATGCTGGCAGCAGATTTTTTAATACCTTTCTTACTTTGCTATGTGAGAAAACGGATCATTTTAACGGATATTTAAAGCCTCCACATGTACCTAATACTGGAAAAGCTTCAATGCAAAACTGGCAAAACCATAGTGACTTCCTAATTTTATTCAAAACTGTCTCAATGCGGCTAATACGTCACACAGACACGTCTCACAAAAGAGAGTTCTTGTTTACAGAATGGCAGCAGTGATGAGGTTGGCTCCATTCATGCTGTGTCTTCTTTGCTTTCCCTACTTTTGCTATTTTAAAGTTATAGAGCAGCTCACATAGCAATCTGATGTTTCCTTCCAGTCTGGAAGATTTTCATTGAGGATGGTTAATGGGATTGAAGGGTAGTTTGGAAACTAAACAATTGAAAAAAAATTCTAAATTAAATTATTCCCTCTGGGTTGTGTTTTCCTATTCAAGGTTGGACCAACCACAGACTGAGCCACAAAAATAACTAATAAACTTCTCTGAGGACAGACAGAGGGTTAGATTTAGTTAGACATTTAGGTACACAGAAGTGTTTGACACCAGCTAAATGCACCTTTTTATGTAGATTCCCCAGATAGCTCAAAAAGAGATGATATGCCTGTACTAAAACCCTAAATTACTTGCCCAGGTTCTAAAAAGGTTCCGTTTTATTATCCAAAGTTCCACATATCTGGAAGAAAGGATGTTATGCAGCGCAGTACCATGCACAAAAGCACAAGTGCTCACTGGCATATCAGAGTTTACAAAACCCTGGTAACTGTAACCATCTTTAAATCTTTGCATTGTGCAGTATTTACACATTCTTGACTCATAAAATTATGAACAATGATTCATTTATCTAAATAAGCAAACAATCAAACCCCTAAGTTTTATTACTCTTGATTATGCTGGGCAGTCCTTACTAGTGCCCTTGTAAAAGGTGCCTCAACCCTAACAATTAAGTCACTAACAAACCAACGGTGGTTCAACACTAACAGCCAACAGTGAAACATTTAAACACACAGGAAACATATAAAAAACAGTCAAAGCACTTGATACTTAAATAATCAATGAAGGTGAGTAAGCAAAATATTGCTAACTGCAATAGTACATTCCTCAATTTTTAATTTTTTTTTTTTTTTTTACCTTTTAACTTTGTGGAATCTTAGGCAGAGAAAGACTCACTTGACAACATTTGAAATACATTAGAGATGATAGGATTCAATATGCTGTTTGTGTCAGAAGAAAGGCAAGCTAGGCTATATTATACTGAGCAGTTATTGCTGCTGCAGAAATCTCGTCAATTTTCTTTTAATATATGTGAGGGCAGAAAAAAAAGATAAAAAGTTGGTGAGACTCAATTACAACTTAAAAATAAGGAAATTACAAGTACAGTGTGCCATCTTATCTCTCCCTTCCAGACTCGATAAATGTCTACCCATGCCTGTGAACAGAGGAATAAGAGTCCGATGTAAGAAAGCTCAAGTTTCCTGACTTAGCCAAGTTTGTATAGGCAATCTGTGTGTGTAAAATCACCTGTCCCAGGATTGTCAGCCTCTTTTCAGAACTTATACCTGAGTTCGTCCTGACCCATCTCCAGTTACCTGGAGAAAGTTCTTTACTTCTAAGCCCTCATAGTGCTAACTGCTACCTCCTCTTCCTTCAATCTGTACATTTGAAATGGAAATCCAGTGAGGATTCTTGCTTAAACTATATATAAAGGATAGCGATTTTGACCTGCTTCCCTTCCTAACTTCTGCATTGGCTCAACAATGTCATTTCTGGATTGCCTAATACATCATGTACCATGTAAGAGATCAAGGCTCTTAATTTGTATTTTAGATTCCAGGCTGGTAGGTCTCACATGTCAAACCAATATTCTCCCAGGGTTTAAATACAGCTGATTTATTTTAGATAACTAGCTAATACCCCCATTTTAGATATCTAATGTGATAAGATTTATCTCTAGTGCAAGCATGTATTTGTCCAAGGTGAAGCACCTAAATTAGGCAGATATGATGTCACTCATGAGGACTTCAGAGGCACCTACTCTCCCCATTGACCAAATGGATGTGAGCTGTACCTCTAGAAGTTTGCATGCCTTTATACAACTAAAATGGAAGGTAAACAGAGCAGGCTATGCCCTAAGAGTACTTTGGGGCCTAGTCTGCAATGCCAGGCCCTGCATTTTGAATTTTGTATATTGTCCCATTTATGTTTTGTTCCAGTCCTCAGAATCATTCAGTCATCCTCACATGATATTCTGTATTTAAAGTGCTTTTCAATTCTCTATCATCAATAAATTTCTTTATCACATTGATATTTCTGTTCCAAGTCTCTAATAAAATATTTAAATAACATCAGACCCAAGGCTAACCTTTTAGGAACTTCACCAATAGGTTTCTTCTGTGAAGAAAAGTCTAATTTTGGTCCTTTTTCAGATTTCATTGGTCGGTTTCTTACCTACCATACAGTTCCTCTATTTTTTCTCATTATTCCTGGTTTAATGAACATCCCATGTGACACTCCATTAATTTCTTTTAGTGAAGAGCTGATAAAATCTGCTGCATTTCTCTAAATGGCTTAGAAACAAAGTAACATGACCCATCATATTAAATCAGCTCAGAAATTATAACTCAGAAAAGTTTAGAGTAAAAAGATAATAATTTTAAGATATTAATCAAAAATGAGAAGTAATATTCTCAGAATTTGCTCAGTGCCCTAACTGAAAGACTCCTTATTAAAACAGGTGGAGATAAACCAAAACAGCATTCTCCAGAAAAAAAAATCAAATTAAATAATTAAGCTTTTTAAAATGACATTTATTAACTGGGCTATTTTTAGTCATCTGATATTTAAATATCAATCAGCTGGGTATCCTACTCCCTTGGTAACTGCAAATACTGGTTTTACAATATAATATGATGTTTTATTTCCCTCCGCCTTGATTCTTTCTTTCTGACAGTGTGATGAATTATATTGGTGTTGCAGGTTATTGAGTCACTAAAGTTAGAGCACAAACTCATTTTTATGACAGCACTAAGATATTACTCTGCCTATTCCTTGAAAATGAAGAGTCTTTCTGAAGCTGCAACTGTTTCTACATGCACGAAAAAATGCAATTTCTGTGGTCTCTTAAGAGAGAAATTGCTTTCTAATTCACATCACATCTATGTGTCACATATGACATAAATAAACCCTGATAGGTTTTTTGCTAGGTCTTCAGGTCAGTGCCTGAAATACAGTACTGCTCCAGAGGAAAGGAATGACCTGGGAAATGCAGATAAACAGAGGACTCTTGTGATTCACAAGCATAGAAATGTCTAACTGGGTGCAGTGCTGAACATGTTCTGTATGCTATTTTCCACACAAGACAGACTGTATTTTTTCTTCTCCTATGAGCAGTAGAGATTAGTATGCAGATGTGTAATAATGCCTATCAGACAGCAAAACCAGAAGTGGACAAGATCAAGAGCACTTTATTATTCACAAAACAGAGGATTGAAATTTAGGGGTGATGTCTGAGAAGGAGGGTTTTTTTTGGAAAAAGTGGATGAAATATTGGTTCCACTGAAGTCGGTGAATGGTTGCTGTGAATTTTAATAGAGATAAAATTCTATTTTCCTGCTTTTGTCTTTATTTTCACATGCCCCTCTTTTTGACTCCCTGGAAAATTCATATTAATAGTTTCATTTTTCAGTTTGGGCCTAGGAAAAATATTTGCATATCTGTATGTCCAAAGCACTTGCATCATCTCACTATATTTTGATTGATTATTTTGATATGCAGATTTATTCCTGAGCATTGCTGTGGAAAGGGTTGGATCATCTGTGAGAAGGGTGATCAGGTGAAAGGCAATTGCATAGATTTGACACAAATTCAATGGGAAACAAGTATGATTTATTGTCTTTAACAGTGTCTCTGTCTCTAATGAAAACTGATGCTCTTAAGCATGATTAAAAGTTATCTACCAAGATGGTCAGAGAAAAAAGCCTATAGGAAGAGGTTAAGGGAGGTTTTTTTGGACTTTCAGAGGGAAGACTAAGAGATAATGAATTAACTGCCTGAAGGGCAGTTACAAACATGAGGGAACAAAGCTCTTCTCAGCAAATGTTTCAACAAGTGGCAATAAGATAATTCAGGATAGACAGAGGAACTCAAGAAATCTGTGGGCTGACTTCCTACAAGCATAGTCAGCTGTGAGATTGGACCTGTTTGCTTATGGTTTCACACAGTCTGGTGTAGAAACCTTCAGGGATGGAAACTGCATAACCTCCCTTGCCAACCTCTTCCATTTTTTGGTTGCCCTCATTGTATAAAAGTTTATCCTTATATCCTTGCTTCAACTTATGCATGCTGTACATTGTCCTCCCACTATGCACCACTGTGAAGAGCCTGACATCCTGATCTGGATGACCTCCCAGTTAGTACTGGTAGGTTGCCATTTGGCCTTTTTGAAGCCTTCCATTCTCTGGTGTGAACAAGCCCAGCTTCCTCAGCCTTTCCTGATAAGGCAAATGCTCCTGTACCAACCATTGTGGTGGTTCTTTGCTGAACTTGATTCACTTGTTCGGAATCTTTTTTATACCGGGAGATACAAGACTGGATGCAGTGTTCCAGATGCGGTCTCCTGAATGCTGAGTAGAATGGAACTGCCCCATATGTGTTTACTGTGCCCCTGTTCATTTCACCTGGAATGCAGTTGGCCGTCTTTGCTGCCAGGACACTGCAGGCTCATGCTCAGCCTGCTGTTGATGAAGACCCATAGGTCCTTTACAGCAGAGCAGCTCCCCAGCTAGGCTCTTCCCAGCCCATATTGTTTCCAAGGATTCTTCTTTCTCAGAAGCAGGATTTTGCATTTGTCCTTGGGGAATTTTATAAGGTTCCTGTTGGACCGTACCTTCAGCCTGTCCAGGACACCTTGGATGGCAGTCTGCTCCCAACCGTGTCAGCTGTTCACTCCATTTTAGTGTGTTCTGAAAACCGAAGGAGACTGCACAGTCATTTCTTCAAGATAATGGTGTTAAACAGAATAGGTACAAGAGCAGACCCTGCAGTTCTACCCTTTTTGCCACCTCCAGATAGAGCACAAATCCGTTAACCAATACTCTCTGAGCCCGCTACCCTCCAATTGTCTTTTTACCCATCTAGACTGAAATGTGCTAATTTGGATTCAAGAATATTGTGTAAGTCAGTATCAAAAGACTTGCTAAAGGTAAGTGATATTCATTGCGCTCATCTCATTCACAGACCTTGATATTTTGTCATACAAGGCAATCAAGTTGGTTAGATGTGATTTATCTCTGGTAAATCCATGCCACTGGTTCCAGTTGCCTCCTTCTCTCTCATGTCTCCAGGAAAGTATACCAAAAGGATGTCTTCCATTATTTTACTAGGGACTAAGCAGGCTGCCTGGCCTGCCACAAACTGAGGCTTGTAATACTGAGGTTGGTTATTAGGTAAAAAATTTGATAAGGAGTAATGCAGTGCTGGAACAGATGATGAAATTTCCATCTCTGGAGTTTGTCAAGATTCCATAAGGCAAAGACGTTACTGACCTAATTAAACACTGGTGATCTCCTATATTAAAAAATTGTATTGGATTACATGACCTGCCTTACTATCACTTCTCTGATTTTATAGCCCTTTGATACAATTCATCCTAAAATTCATAAGATTTTGCATATTCTGTGTATGATGGGATGTTGAGATGCATTTATTGCTCTTAATAATAACCCTATTGCCTTGTGAAAATTTACTTTGTGTTATACCACAATCACATTTTTATAAGTATTAGATTAAGCCATTTTGTGGCTTTCATGCAGCATTCATAGGACCACGTTTTGCCCATTGTACATTATTTTTTAATTACTCTGGGTAAAAAATAAGTCGTTAATGATGCTCTAAGGCAACATTTTAAGTACAGCCAAGAGAGCTTTAGAAAACATTATACAGAAAATGTGCAATCATATAAAGTCTGCTCTCATATGAAGTTCTAATAGCTGGAACAAAGAAACTAGGTGGCATTGTCCCTCCTCAACCACCCTGAACCCTATACAGACACTGAAAGCAATTTTTAGGTTCTACTATGCAATATGAATGACTACATTTCAAACTGCTTCGCATCCAAGGATGACGTAAGTACCTCACAAATGTTGAATCCCATCAACCATATCATACAGATTTCAAGAGTGGCATTTTAGCAGTGTTATGAGCACTCAACATCTTGCAGGGTTTTGCCAAATAGGTTCCATTCAAGAAAACTGTGTTGAACTGACTTTTTGAGAATAAGGATAGAGAGGATGCTGTTCCAACAAAGCTGTATTTTCCATCTTTCTTGTGTCATCATCATGTTCAGTAGTGTGCAAATGACTTTATTTTGCTTAAGGCTTTTTATGTAGAGATACTTTTTTTCAGGTCTTGATTGGATCTGCAAAATAAGAAACTTACTAATTATTGAAACTAACGGGGATTTGACCTGAATAAAAACCTAGAAAATACATTAAAAATTCTCAGATTCTATAGTCATTTAAAGAATTGATTGTACCTTATCATGCAATCAGTTAATGCATATTGAGAGGTTTTTTAGCAATTAAGCATGGAACTCTGTATATTTTTTTTTCAACCTGATTTTACATTCTTGTGTATTCGAATGCTTTTTTAAAAGCTGTGTGAAATTTGATTTTCACTTTTAGTATATAATATTATATACATATAATTTTCTGTCCATCCAAGGATATGGCTATGGAAAGGGATATCATCTTTGCAGTAAATTGTACTGGCATTGGATAGCTTTCAGAAGAATGTGATCTATTCACTTAAGGCTCGAATTAGATTGTCTGTTTTCATCTCTACTCACTACCCTATTTTCTCCATGATTTACTTTAATTTCCAGACCTTGGGGAAACATCAACCAACTGCTTAAAAAAATAAAATCAATGCACTGAAAAATTATTTTCCATCTTCCACATTGCAGACCCTAGTGCTACATCCTCATTTTCATCTTGGAAATAATGATGTCACAGAAACTATTTTTAAGGCCTGGGTTCAAATCTAGCTCAGTATTAAAATGGAATGAGCAGAAGTTTTCCATCTCTTGCCTAGAAAAAACTTTGTTACATTTTAAATATACATATTAACCCACTGTTGTTGCCTTTGTCAAGAGACAGAAAATAGTCAGAGAACTCAAAACTGAATGGTAAGCAAGAGCCCAGTGTTACAAAGCAGTGCTGGAATTTCAGTTGTGTCCTTCTGTTCCCAACCATGCTCCATAAGGAGGTCGGAAGGGGCCTCTGGGGGAGCTGCTCTTCTGGCTCGTACCCACAGAGATCTCTCTGACAGTCAGGCCTGTTGCTCACCTGCTGCTGGGTGCCAGACGATGGCAGATGCTGTCCCAGCGTGTCCCTCACTAGATGCCAAATGGAGCCACCTTCTATCTCTCCAGTCTAGTCTTATCCAGTTTGTTATCAGGCCAATCCCTGCTGCTTTAATGTTTATCTCTAACCAAAGATTTTCACAAAATGAATAAACTAGTTTTTTAAATATCAAAGCTGTCTATATCATCTGATTACCTGCTGGAAAATGACAAGTCTAAACATCTTGGAATTACTCAGGTTGGACAGATTAGTGGCCCTTGAAATCCTAAAGTATCAGTGACCAGCAACCAAATATTTTCTCACTTGAAAGCTATATTGTGAAAACAGTCTATAGCTTGTTGTGCAAAAATAAACAGATTAGTGCCCCATGCACCTGATGTTTTGTGCAGCTTGGGCATTGACATAACAAGCTTATGAAGTTGGGGCCAGGCCAATTCTGATTCCAGGAACGCAGCAAGAGATTGATTAAAGTGAGCTTTATACCATCTGTGGTCAGGTTATGCTTGGTATAGTTCATATATCTGCAAAAGTAGCGATAAATATGCCATTAGAAAGAACAGGTTTTCGTGAATTGAGAAAAGAAATAGGAGGTGACTAGAAGGATGGCTTCTGCCCATAGGTAAGGATTTGAGAAAGAGTGGCTCCTTGTCACCTGTGAGAGAAGATCATGCACAAAGGAAAGCTAGTACTGGGAGATGCTCCCTCAGAAATGAATTTATGATTCAAACTCAGATTCATTCCAATATTTATTCAATTAAATTTGGTATAGGCATTTTGGAAGAAGTTCAAAGTCTACATTAGCAAGACAGCAGCAAAATATATATCTGGTTAGGAATGACTGGCTCTCAACTGCGTCAATCTACTAATGAAATTGAAAGTAAAGACCAAATTATAGCCAGGGCATAAACAGGCACAGTTTAATTGTCTTCAGTGGTACGGTACATATTTATGCCAGGTATAAGTTTTGCCACAGAAGGTCAGTCTTTAAGTACTACTTTTTTCTCCACACCTTCGGCTAATACCGAGCAGCTGTGACTCCCACCACTAAAATTACTTGATTCTATGTACATGCCATTTCTGATCCATCCACAGCATAGGCCTTGTGCCAGCTCCTGCTGTGGGTGGTTTGGCAGGGAGCTCCATTAAGATCTGAATTACCAGCACACATAATCACCAATGTCAGTTGTTAAATATAAGGCAGTTTTTTATCAAAGGAAAAAGCAGAGATTATAGTTTGTGATTAATCTCCTGTTTAATGTTTTGTTATCTCAGTAATCCAATTGAACCCAGAAAATACTTGTTAGTGCCCATAACCATTTTAGCACTGAACTCGTAGAAGTTGGAATACTACAGGAAACACTTTCCGCAATTAAGAAAAGGCAAGAAGTAGATAGCTGAGAAGAGTAATGTGTATAATTTTAGTAAGTAAAGTAATACTGTGTTCTCAGATCAGCTTACACTGGAGTAATTCAGATACACTTTTGTTGCCATTTTCACTGGGATTTTGATATAAAATTTTCCAAAATGGGTTATGTGTGTATATATAGTAATAAAAACATAAGGCATATTTCTAATAGTAGTCTATATTTGTGAGTTTCTCAGGCATGTGCAATGACTCTTGAATCTGTTCTGGAGCAGTATCTTCTCTTTATAAAGAGTATGTAATCCACTCTATGCTATTAATTAATGGTATCGTTTTTACATGTATACTCTGATGGAGTTTGCCAGGGTAGACCCTGCTTCTCACTAATGTCCTCATCAAATCCATTTAATATGGGATTAGACAGTAATGCTAACAGACCAAACAGCTGTCATGGACTGCTAATATCATCTTCTGGCATTGTCTTTTAGAAGCTATTTGATTATAAGGGACGTCTAATAATCTCACTTTTTCTAGGAATGTCTTTTCTTACCTAGCCTTCTGATAGAAAAATATTTTTCAAACTTTATTATACCAGAGGCAGTCTTTGGATATATCTCCGGATATTCTTTGGAATAGTCTTGGCTAAGAATATTAACCTACTTGTTACTTAATAGTTTTAAGCTTTACTCCTTTTTTGATCAATTTCATGTAATTTTTGATGGCCAGAATAGCTCTTAAAATGTTAAGTATACAGTTGCTGTTTAGGCATTAAGATTAATATACACAACTGCCATTAGCTTTGTTGATGTATGGAATTTCAGATAAATATTTCATTTGACCAGGCTAATTCTAGTCTCTTTTTTTTTTTCTGGATTTTGTGGTTGAGCTTCTTTTACCTATAAAAAAAAGCCGTATGCCAGCCTGAGGATGGTATGTATTTTTGGTCATTTGATACTACAGAATCTTCCTGGGAACCCTAAACCATAAAAGAAATACATTTTGTAAGTTATGTACCTTTCATGTTCTTGGTCTCATACAGATGGAAGTTTGACTATTCTCATCATTTTAAAGAAGTATTTTTAAACATTAAATTTTCCTTTGCACATCTTGAAAGACCTCTTCTTCTTTTAAACCTAAATTTACCAGGTCCAAAAAGCCCCATATTTTGGGCTTCACTCTCTGTGAAGCAGTGATTGTCCATTACAAGCTGGGAATCCACATGGCTGCTTTATTTGATCTTCAGTAACAGAATTCTTTCAGATTTATTTATCTATTCAGACAAAATTAAACAGATTAAGATAAGAAGCCAAGTTCACAAGAAAGAGCTATCCATGGCTTAGAGAGCATGAAAACCTGATTCTGTGGTTACCATGGTGAATGACAAGACTCCGAAATGCAGGTCCAAGATTTGTCACTACTTTTGCCACATCTCCTAAGTTTAGCATCACTGAGGGATATTCTGAGAGTTTGGGTCATAAGCCTAAGGTGGAAAACTGTCAGTTCTTAGGTTGGTTTTAGGTTCAGGGCTCTCTTCGGCTTAAGTAAGTAGAAAATGCATGTCATGGGTAAGGCCAGCAGAACAATCCCATTAACCAGAAGCTTAGGTAACAGCACCCACCCAGCCACAGACAGAAGTATGCATAACACATGCATAGGCTTTAAGTCATCTCAAAATAACTGTCTGATAACATGTGACTCATAAATTTTAGAAGGCCTTATAGCCCTGTGGTTTTTTTTTCACAAAGGAGGCAAAGGGGTGTGCTTTATATCTTCAGTAAAACATTGTTTTCTGTTCAAATGTTTGCTGTCCTTCTGGTATTGTGAGAAATAGCCACTGAGTTATTTCTATAGGGAACACAGTTTTTTCCCACACTTCACTTTTGGGTAAAGTTAAACTACTTTGCATTTTATTTTGTCAGATTTAGACCAAGGCACACATCTGGTAAGAAAATTGTAGCTCCATTGCTGGAATTTCAGAAAAGTAATTGCAAGTGGAAATACAAATAGGTGAAGGAATGGCATCATTACTAAGAGGTACTTCCGAAACTTGCATTTTATTTGCAAGAGATCTTGAAAAAGCAGTCATATCAACACAATTGCCCAGTAGTATCTAATTACATTACCGGGATACACTTGTCACTGAGACTATGTGCTGCAGTAAGTGCAATAATAAATAATATCAGAAAAGGATTTGCTGAAGAATTTCCAAAGGCTGAATCGCCATTTTTGTTAAAATAATTGCTTCGGGAAGAGTTTCAAAATTGCAAGAGGAGACATTCACTTAAACCATGTAGAAAGGATTAAACAGTGGTGGTGGTACATTGAGATTGTCTTTGGCCCATCCTCAGCATAGCTGAGAGTGTGTGAGTACTCACAAAATTCTTAGCTCAGCAGGAATTTTCTACATTAAGTTTTGATGTGTCCTCTTTAATTCCCCCCATAAGTAACAGCTATTGGGGGACATATTTCAAGGAAGACAGGTTTTCTTTCTTTATTTTTGCATCATCAGCTGCTGTTAAAAGAAAGGAAAGGCTGAATCTTAAGCAAATGGGAAAAAAGAGTGGAGAATATAGGCTGCCGATATGAAAGAATATGTAGGGCGCCAAAAATCTGTATGGCACCGGACCTGACATAAAACTTCTCTGTCCCTGGAGTAACTCATGACATTTAAAGCCATGGGACTGTGCATAGTATTTTTCCATCTTACTGAAAACAATCTGGACCCAGACGTTCTCATTCCCATTCCTCTTACATAGAAGACATTACTTTTTTATTGATATAAATCAAAGCAATCATTTATATGCCGGAAAGAGTACAGAGCTAGGGCCAAGAAACTTTGCTTTTCTAATTTCCTCCTTTCTGGAGCCTTCATGTGAGGAGTTATCATTAAGCATATCTAGTGCAAGAGGCTAATAATAGGAGTCCATTATCTGTAAACTATTATAGCCTCCCGTGGAAAGAATGCTTGTTCTTTAAGGCAAGCATTCAAGATTTCAGATTGGAGGTGGAAGTCCTCTAGAGTCCTATTAACTTATTTCATAGAAGTAGACAGACAGACTTGTGCACTGTACTATTGCCTATGGAGGAAGCTCTAAAAGATGAATTGGGAAGCTATAATTCCCTGCAGGAACCCATATATGAGTTAGGAAGGAAACTGGATTAAGATGCTAAGAAAACTGTACTTATATTCCTCCTAACTACTCCTCTGGGGAATAACTAAGATGCTCAATTTAATAAGGCTTGAATCTGGAATGGAATTCACACAGCTAAAAGGATTTTTGGGGGGTAAGAGCTCTGGCCATACTTATGAGATTCCTGTGGTAAACATAAAGAAATCAAAAAGAAAAAGTGCATTTATGTTGGATCATATCCCATCTACAGTTAACTGCTCATCTTAATTTTGAATTACTGCTTCTTTACTATTGTCACTTAATAAAACACATTTTATTTCTAATTTCTAGAAATCCAACCAACCTCAGAACGTTCTAATAACCTTGGTTCAGAGAAGAATGAAATGCAACTAGGCAAATGGAAAGGATGCTTGGTGGAAATGTCCCATTCTTAGATTAATTTCATTGAACAGTTAAATCTAAACTATGATTTTTTATTATATATTTAATTCCACAAGAAAATTTATTAGTATTTTTTTCAGAGGTGCGTAATATCAGCTTTAGTCTTCATTATTATTGTAAAAGCTAGTTGGCAAATTAGGATTTTTCTAAAAGTATTTGGAATATATTTCAAATGCAGAAATACCATTCCATTAGATAAACATGCCATGGAAACCATTGAAGACTAATGAAAAAACTCCTAAGGTAAATGTCACAGTAAGTGCTACAATATTGGATTTAAACACCGTAAATTTATTGTCCTCCTGACCTTTGAATACGTACAAGATCATCAATTTAATAACTTCCATGTCTTTAAAAGGAAACAGAAAAAGTCTCTATTATCTGTGCTAAGGAATATTTTTCTTACAAGACTAACCAAAATTTAAAAATTAGTATGTCTTTATGCTTCCTTTGACTCAGGCAGCCTATAAAATATACATCACAGAAGAAAAATGTAAAACCCAAAATATTGTCCAATTTTTTTCTGTAGGAGACATTTTATGTGATTCACCAATTACAAGGAAAAGCATAGTTAGAATATCTGAAATTTTCCGTAGATACACTACCCACATACTGCTTTCAGCTTTTCAAAACCCAAAAGCATTTCTGAGTTATATTCAGAGGTGACTAAGTCTGGTCTATCGGTGACTGTGACACAGAAGCATACAGACCAAGGTAACCAGGAGTCAGAAATCCAGACAGTTTGGGTAAACAGACACACCACATTGCAGCTCCCATACTGTGGCAACAGGAGCATGGTTACAAAGTGATAAAAATGTACCAGGCAAATGGCTACTGTAACCAATTCTCAAACTTCTGCTTCTCCTCTAAATCTCCGATGTTTCATTATAATGTTCTTCATCAACATATCAACCCATTTGAAAGTACAGCAAGCTTCATGGCTAGCAGAGGGCAGATCTGGCTAGTTCTAGTGAAAAGGTCTAGGAACCTCTGAATTGAATGACCCAACTTTGAATTTAGTGGATGCTGAAAGAACAATGAGAAATTTCTTCAGGCAAGTGATGCTTCTTTGAGGGTCACTTATTGTGTGCAATGGAAGTGACTAGTGTTTGATAAGCATTTGGAGACCATTAGATGAAAAATGCTATTTAAATGATAATATAACTATGTATTTATTCATGAGAGAGGCTGAAGTGGGATTGGCTTTCTGTCAAAAACTGTCAAACAGAAATAGGATTCCTTCTGGATAGTTTTCTTGAGGATTCCTCCTGCTACCTCAGAGATTTACTTGGAAAGAGTTGCCAGTGTATTAGGGGCCAGTAGGTAGGACAAAAGACTAGATATGGAAAGAATTTTATTCTATTAATACCTCTGACCTTAACTATTTTGTGATCTTTAACATGTCACTATTCTGACATGCTTTTCTTTCCTAGATGTTGTCAAACTTTTCTTCTTTTGCAAATTTGTAAGGGCAAAGGAAAGAGAAGGGGCTTACGAGCTCTAATGACCCAGCAGCACAGAGATATTGTAAAAATGCCTTTATGTCTTTCTAGCCACCTTCAACCTCTATCTAGCATCTTGTCAGATGAAGTGACTCTCTTCTGGTATATACTTTTGTGATTACTTAAAAAATGAAATCTGATTATTCTATTGATGTTTGTGTAATATTACTACTACTGTTATTATCACTGCTAATAGTATTCGTAATTATAAAATAAAGTTATTACACACACATTCGTATGAAAATTGTTAAACATACATTAGTGTCTCAGACTACAAGTTCACATACCTGGGAGATCTCCTGGGCATCTGAATATGTCAAAATCAGACATCAGTCTCAGTTTGGTTACAGAAAAAACTGTAATGCATTCTTGCAGATCTTGATCTGAACAACAGAGTGACCAGGAACCCCACCAGATTTATGCAGGCAGTAAATTAATTATTTTCAGAATGTGAAGAAGCCATAGTCCATACATATTTTTGTCTTGAGAGGTACACTGAGAAAGGTATGCATGAGGAAGATTGTATAGATTCCTTTTCAGTTAGTTGCATCTGCCTGTAAAATAGTCATATTCAGAACAATTAGATTAATCTATAATCTGCCCATGAAAAATTCATGCTTTGACTTTTGCTTTAAACATTATGCTTTATTGATTTTTAAATGTCATGAAAAGGACATATAATTGTTTAGCACAGAAAAAAACCCACAGGTTTAGATCTTTCAATAAACAGAGGAGAGGGAAGACTCATAATAAGAAAAGACAGTTTGCAGCCCTTATTTCATTAATTATGGAGAAGAGAAAAGAAACTAATAACAATTCAATAGTTATAAATCAGCTAAAAGAAGATAATACAAAATATTTTCTTTGATTATCTGATTGATTTTTTTGTGCATTCCTGTTAATCACATTTTCTAGCTGGTGGGGTTTTTTTATTAAAGCCAGTACAAATTACTTTTTGTGGGTAAAATGTTTGCAAACACAGAACACAATGTCACTTCTATGAAAATAACCTGAGATCTAAATTTATATTTGCATGTGTGAGGATTTGTGGTAGCACTGCTTGGATGTCTATCCAATCAAGAAATAAGAACAGTACCATACGACTTCGTCGATCAAGGCATCCAATACACAAATACTCTGTAAAAGCAATTCATATTCAGTCCCTAAAACGAACAACTTCTTAAAGAAGCTATTATAATTCTGTATATTTTATAAATTTGAAGGAACTGCAGTCTTCTCATAGATATGGCATAAGAAAAGGATTTAGATAAATTATTCATTGCAAGCCATTCACTCATCTGTGTTCTAAACAATATCCATCAATATCCAGTGTTCCTGTAGGTGTTTATATAACAACAAAATGTATAAATATAGATATGAGAGTGAACTGCTCTATAATTTGCTTGAGAAAATTAAAGAAAAAACTTGTTACTTCAACCTATAACCTGCAATTTAAAAACAATTTAGTAAAGTATCTTTTACAAGAAAATTTCCAGATTTTATTTGCATTATATTATTCCACAGGTCAGTTGTGTAGGGAGGAGTTTGGCAGCTGAGTCCCTAATTTGACAGTGGTTATGTGTCACAACCCTTGATAAAGTTAAAGCAAACCAGCCAAAAATTCAAAATTAAATAATATTTTCCCCAAAGTATCAAAGCCACTCTAATCTAGTAAAGATGCTGTAATACTGGACAGGAGAAAAATAAATTAACTGTTTGAACATGCTTCTGTATAGGAATAGAAAAATAAATTTTTTTCTTAAAATGACCATAAATTCATTCTATGATAGAAGATGCTATATTGCAATAATATTATATAGCTTCAGTTCCGTAAACTGTAGAAATCTCAGTTGGTCAAAATCTAATCAGATGGGACATGCATTCACACGTAGACTGAGACCTAAACTGTATATTTGCATGTGCAAGGTCAGGTCTTGGATCCACAGTTGTCAGTAGGACCTCAAAGGAATACGGATACCGTTAATGGAAATAATTCAGGGATCAAAGATTATAACAATTTGGTTGTGTTTAAAGCAAATAAATCCAAAATCTGGGCCCTGATATATCACATGGATAACACTCAGGGACTTCAGTTCTCCTTTTGTCCCCCCCACACCAATCGGTGCCTATAAGTGTATAGAAGCAGTGACACAGGACAAATTCTGGGGCATCTGGTCTTTGTTGTACAACTGGCTCAGCGTTTTAGCTCTCATTGTCCTGAAAACCCCAAAGTGATGCGGTCCATCACTCCCTCTGGAAAAGCCATACTTCAGGTGTGAGATAAATGTTAAATAAATAAACCCCACCGCGAACACTTGAGGAATCTGGTTTTGGGGCTGTGATGTCTGTGAAGTGACTGCTGTATTAGCAAACTTCCAAACTACTCCCAAAATTTTTTTGGTGAAAAACAGTTGCCCTGTGTCATTTCTGTCCCAGTACCAGGGAAAGGACTATGCTAACAATTGCACGGCATAGATAATCACATTCTCATTCCTGAAAAAAGCTGTCTGTACATTCATGAGTTCGTGGGACAGCAGACTTTCTGGGAATTTCCTGCCAGAACTAAAGGGATTCAGTTTCTTTTTCTTTTACAATTCACAGACCCTGATAGACTTTGAAGACTTCCCCATTTTCAGGTTGCAGGTAGTTACCACATCTCAATACAGAGTTTTGCTCTCAAGCATACAGCATATCTGCTTGTTTACTTCATTATTAAACACAGTGTCCTTCAAAATGCAGGGAGGTTTCATTTCCAGTATAGCATTTATCATTATTTAGTGTTTACTGTGGGAGGAAAATCATCATTGTGTGGGTAGCAGAAACAAGTAATAAAGAAATATTAATTGCATCATAAATGAGATTCATGTAGTACTGAGAGGCTTGGTTTTAGGGCAGCTACACTGTGTGGAGAGTCTGTAAATGGATAGGTTTCTCCAGCTTCATACTCTTTGTTATAGACTTTAGGAGACCTGGAGTAGTACAGTTTGTGTTAATGTAGAGTAATAAATATAAAGAAACCTTTCTCTGATTGCCTTCTTGAAAATATGCATCTCTAGTACAAAGAACATGTAGCACTTGTAATTGATGCTCCTGGGAGCAATATGTTTTCTATTTTACAAAAAAGAAAATTTAAGATGAGGGAGAACATCCTTGAGATTTCTGGGAATGGTACTAGTCCTATTACTAGTTTCATCATCTGTCTAACACCAGGCTAAGAGGGCATATGACAAATGAATTTCATAGAGAGCCTGAAAATTAAATGGAAGGGATCTTCAAATATTGCTCACTAGTCTCTTAAGGAGTATCTAGCTCTTTCCCATGCAGATTCAGACTTTAAAAAAAAAAATTTAGTAAATTATCTTATTAAGTTTACCCAGAGGCGTGTGTGTGTTTGTCTCTGTGTGTGTGAGACAGGAAGGCTTGGGACTGTGTGTGTTACAGTGGATTTTTTGTCTTGCAATTACTTGAAAGAGTGTGAATTCCTGAGGCTTGTCAGACAAGTGATATTTGTCTGATTTAGGTAAAAGATGTTAGGTAATGTCTGAAAGAGCAGAAGGTACTTGAATAGAATATTCCATCAGCTAGCATACATAGTTCTTGGAGTCACATATGGTAAGAGCTTTGAATTGTAGCTACCACTGAGGCTGTCAACACAGATGTTCAGACATGACTGGATGGGGGAAGTAAGTTTGATTGCTTAAAAAAAATAAAATAGAATTGGAGAGGAGATGTATCCCAGAAAACTAATCTAATTTCTAGTTTTTAGGAGAAATTAGTATTTTTTTAAAGGTTATATTATCTAAAATACTTTTTATATTGTTTTAAAGTAATCAGCAGGAGGATTATTGAATTCTAGAAGAGATGGAGGGGACACCTTGAGCCAGCACCCTGTTCTTAAATTCATTGGGAAGGAGACTGAAAGTGTGTAGAAATTTCAAGGCAAATACCAGCTCGTTCTGCATTAGATTGTTTTGCCAGGGACGATTCATCTTGCTAGATAAGCGTGCACTGAAAAAAATATGTGATATCTGGCTTTCTCAGGGTCTTCCATTCTTTAGTACATTCAGATTTTCTCATCATTCTGGCTTAGATAATGCTCCTATTTCAAGTTTTTCATTTTTCCTTTGCAGAGAAATAAAAATTCCACAAAAACAGTCTCTTGGTTTGAAAGTCAAAATGTGATCAAAATTTCTTTTTTTTGCTATTATTTCCAGTGTAATTAATGTCGCTTCTATAATTTATATTTTAAGAAGTTTTGTTTTTCCACTTTTGTGATGGAGTTCTCCCTTTTTGGGAAATGATATGAATATATGTTTGCTGTCTTCTATGCATTTATTGTCTTCTGTGATCACTAAAGAGATTCCACAAGGATTCCACTAAAGAGATTCTACAAGCAAGGTTGACTTTCCAAAGGGATTTTGTGCCCAAGATCATAAACTAATCTCTTTCTGAAAAGCAGAGAAAGCAAGTCAGTAGAAAATTTCACTCAGAAGCAATTTTCCAATTTCTTTCATTTTCTTGTAGATTTTATTAATTTTCCCTTTGAAACATTTTCCATTAATATCTTTGAACTTGGAATGTGATTCTGCCAAGGTCATTCATACTTTAAATTGCCAACTGTTAGCTCTTTCAAAGCTGTTGTTTACAGTTTGTCAGAAAAGTGAATCTTGAGTACATCTGTGACGACTTCTCATTTTTACTTTTTAATGGTTTGGGGTATTGGTTGTTTTTTTGAGGGTTTTTTTTTGTCTTTTCCAGAATTCAGTCCAGAGTTATGCCCAGTGCTCAAAAGCTGAAAGATTGAACCTAAATGCATGCCTGTTTGATAGATTTACACAATTCATCTATCTGCAGCTGGATGAGAAAGAATGAGATCCTGCTGTCATCTCATTGATATACCATCCAGTACATTAGTCTTCACAATGAAAAGACACTATTTCAATACAAATACATGTAGACAAAATTCTCCCTTGATATTAACTTTTAAAATAAAAATTAAATGTAAGATAGGACTAATCTTATGATAGTTTCTTGCTGTGAGGATGGGTGAGCGAGGGACTAGAGCATATGAGCTTTAAGTGTGTTAACTTCACATTTCTATGCTTTTCTATGAGGTGTTCTATCAGTAAAAAGATTAAAACGAGTTGCCTGTCCAAACAAGCTAAGTCATTATTTTTTAATGGTAGGCGCAGAAAAGATGATGCTGACTTTACTGTAGCAGAAATCTACAACGCCCAGGTGAAGTCCACTGTTTACTAAAACAGTTTTCTAGTTTATATTCTATTAGATGAATACAAAATATTGTGCCTGGTTAGAATTATAATTTCTGTGTCAAAAATCTTGCATTTCATGGAATGTATTGCTGAGAAAAGAACAGAAAACCTGATTTTTATGTGTGTCACAAACCAAATTGTTTTAAGATATCAGTGTGTGAATTGAAGATCATAGTATCAGGAATTTATGCAGGGCAGTTTGTCCTTAGAAATCCAAAGCTGTCCACATCAACAGTGTAAATATTTACACTTGCCCATAGCATAAAATTGGGTTTTGAAATAATTCTGCAATATCTCTTATGTTTCTTGTTCGTTGTCCCCTATTTTCTGTGTTAGTTTTTAAATTCTGTTTCTGTACATGTGTGCTAATTTTTTAATCCCACATAATGTGAACACAATCACAGAATTGTAGAATATGTCAAGTTGAAAAGGACCCATAAGAACCACTTGAGTCCAATCACCTGCTCCGTGCAGGAGTATGCAAAATAGAACATATTACTAAAAGCGTTGTCCAGACATTCCTTAAACTGTCAGGCTTGGTGCTATGATCACTTCCCTGGGGAGACCATTCCAGGATCATCCTCTTAGTGAAGATACATTTCCTAATGTCCAGTCTGAATTCCTCCAGTCACAACTTCATTCAATTTCTTCATGGTCACCAGCAATAGAGAGATCAGCAGCTATCCCTGTGTGATGAGGTACAAAGTGACTTCAGCCACTCTTTGCAAGTCTGGCCCTTGAGGCCTTTCAGCATCTTGGTCGCTCTGCTCTGGACATAGCCTAGCGTTCTTCGAACACTGTGGTGCCCAGAACTGCACACAGTGCTTGAGGAGGGGCTGCACCAGTGAAGCAAAGAGTGGGACTGACAACCATCAGCAATGCTGTGCCCCATTTACCTCAGGACATGGTCAGCCTTTTTGGCTGTCAGGGCACACCTTTAATTCATATTCAACTTGCCGTCAACCAAACACACAGATCTCTTTCCACAGGGCTGCTCTCCCTCGGCATCTCACCCCTCAGTGTTTGAGTACAAGGGTTTGCTCTCCAGTCTGTCACAAACTGGCCCTTTCCACATGCAATACAGGGAATGTAGTGGGGTATTGGCCAAATTGATTTTATATCCATATTATTCGTGCTTGAAAGGGCAATCAGTTATTCCCATCTTTTTCTTCCTTTAGAACTGATTCCAGTAAGAGACTTCTTAACTGCTTACTTCACTAAGTGTTTTTTTTTTCTTTTGTTTCTTTTCTTTCTTTTTTTTTTTTTTTAACCGCCTGTGTCATTTTCCACTAGAGTCTGCTTAAAGTAGATTTTTTCCTTTCTGAAGTGGATGTGCCAGATATTTCTCTATTATAAGACAGGGAAAAGTAGCAAACAAAAATACAGCTTGGCCACAATGTTAGAGAAATTGTAGAAGAAAAAGATACTGAATTTGGTGCATCTGCTCAAATGAGAGGGGAAACCCGTCTTCTTCTAAATCTTTCTTTCTTTCTATTGAGAGTCGAAGTTGTGCTTGATGTTTACACACAGTGGAACTCTAGCACAGGATGCTGTAAAAACCCCAACATCCACTCCAGAATATCCTAAAACTCAAGACCAAAGAAGTTAGAATTAGATCTCTACTGCAAATCAAGCAAGGAAAAAAATTTTGTCTGGAAATTGAATCTCACACATGCGTGTTGCCTTAGCTTCCAGGAAATCCTTGCACTGTTTGCTTGTTCAATACTCAGATTGTAACTAAAATTGTATCGTCCATTGTAAATGACTGGGTGAAATCGCTGTAAGAGTGGCCTGTTCTGGAAAAGAAAGACCTGGGTTGACAGCAGCTACAAGCTGGGATTTTCAGGTACTGTAAAGTCTGAGATGCTGGAATGTGTGGACATGAATTTCCATGGGCTTCAGGGACTCCAAATACTGAGGGCTACAGAGCTTGGATCATCTTGCAATGCTAGTTTCCTGAGGCTATAGGGTTTGATGTGTCAGAGAAAGTTGCAGCCATGAACAAAATATGCTGATCTGTGATCTGTTGCTGTCACCCAACATAGGCTTGGTTCTGCTTTGTAGCAGGCAGCTGTCAGGAACTGGCACAGATAGGCAGCTAGGATATCCCTCATAGTTTGGCTCTCCAAATTCAGTGAATGAGCAGTCATTCATAGCTGTGGTTTCACAGGGGCTCCACACCTGCTCTTCTGAAATTCATTCTCCATGATATCACAAGGACCAAGCAATATAATCATGGCTAAGAGGATATATGTGAGGAAGATAAAACTAGATTCCAGGCAAAGGCTGAAACTGCTGCATTTTCCATACTTTTCACTTATCCAGCTGCTCTAATGCCATACAGAAAAAGATCTGGAAGCAACCAATATTGCCTCTGAACAGTTCTATAATGCCAGGTATTATAAAATTGGTAGGGTATGTTATATAAATCTGAATTAATATTAATTATCTGTAGCTATTAAATAGATAAACTAGTAATCTGACCATGCCCAGCACCTTTCTATGACTCGGAAAAAGGATGTGCTAGTTGAGTCCTATTAAACTCTCTTGAAATTCAGAGAAGTCTATCAGAAACACTCTGGAGCTTGCAGCAATGCCCTGACTGGCTGGCCATTGTATGAAACAGCATGGAATGGGCCAAAACTCAGTCAGACACAACTGAAACAAGTTAGCACTAACACAGTCACATGTAAGACCCCAGAAATGTTCCTTGTAAGTGCACACTGTTTGGTTGCCTGACATCATGTAACTGCATCCATAAGTAACTGCAGAAAATATTGGCAGTGAGGTACAGCTCTTGTAACAACTGAGCAATACCCCTTTCTCTTGATGAATTATTAAACCCAACATGAAACTTCAGGGGGAGAGGGAAAATAACAGAAAACAGGGTAATAGATGTGCGTATATAACCCCGTATTAATATGAACACAGCTGATCATGAAGGAAATTTCCACTGTGATTTCTTATGTCTCCGTCACTGGAAAATGTCATGGAACCAGATTCCTAAAAATGGGGAATATCACCTCTGGAACTGCATTGTGGCAAATCTGGAGATGAGAGTTGGTATTGCCAGCTTCTAAAAGTTTCTTCCTCCCATTGTCACTCTGCAGCAGTTATCTTCTGTAGTAAATGAGGAGTGACCTCAGTACAAGTCACCACAAACGTGAATCCTCCTTCAGTTGGCTCTTCTCCCGCATTTCTAGTAAGACTGCCTGCCATTAGTTATTTGTTCTTTTCAGATGCTGAGTGCGGTAGGAAGCCATTCATCACCCTGCTGAAGGTCAGTTCAGACTCCTGTAATTTAATTTCTTCATGTGCTTCTTCTCTCTGTATCTGGTCTGTGGTAAACAAGACAGCTTCCCATACATCTGTTTGACCACAGCTGAGCAGATGAAGTCTTTTGCAGCACCTACTTTGTGTTCATCTTGTCAGAATGAGCCACAGATGAAAATAAAATTTGAGTTGGCAATTCCATGGTGCAGATGGCCACCTGAACCAGCAGTATTGTGTTATTGCTCTTTTAAAGGAGCTTTTTTCTTAGGTACTGGTCAGCTTTGAAACCTAAGGAATACCACGGGGGCATGGCTGGCATTCCAGACTGCAAACAGATCACAGAGGGAGAGATGACAGTTCTTGAAGTTTAAATTCACTGACTGTTTTAAGACTAATATAGATTAAGTCTGAGAGTAACAAGGTCAAAAATCTCAGTTGCATGCTCTTGCTAATTTATCAATATAATTTAACATGCAATAATGAGACTGAACTCGCTCAACCCTACCACTGAGTCTTGCAAGCATTAACTTGTTAGTGCTAGTTATTTTCTTTCTCTGCCAATAACTTCTGCTTTGTGACTGTTAACTGCTGTTTTGTTGTTATGCATTAATATGTTGTATAATTTTGTTATTTAGTATATTGTGATAAGTAAACTAACAGCAGTATGAGTATTAGTTTTTTTCTGCTGCTTCTTAGCTTTAATATTGTTTGTCTGGGCCTAAAGTAGATGTTTTCTAGCTTTCCTACAAGGCCTAGTAAAAGATATTCCCTCTCCTCACAAGCCTTTCTTCTATAAATAGTTGGGACTACCACAGAATCCTTTAAGTTTGAAGGGACCTCTTAAGATCATCTGGTACAATAGCTCTGCTTGAGCAGTTTGCCCAGGACCCTCTCCAGTCAGGTTCTGAGTATCTCCACAGAGGGAAACTTCACAATCTCTCTGTGCTAATGTTTTACTACCACCACTGTAAAAGAACCCCTCTTTTCTTGTGTTCAGATGGAATGTAATGCTTTTTGTGCGTTTTCTTTTTCATTTGTCCCCATCATCTCTTGTTCTGTCAGTTGGCACTATTGAGAGAGCCTGACTCCCTCTTCATCACTTCCTCCCACCCAGTATTTATATACATGGATAGGTTCCCCCCCAAGCCTTTCCTTTCCCATACTGAATCTTTATCCACACAGACAAAGAAGTAATTAAGAAGGTCTAAAGTGAAATAAAATACTCTATTCCCAACTGAAAGTGAACCTTTATCTGGAGGGATTTGTACAATAATAAGTAGGAATTTTTTTGTTTTATAGCACTTGCCATATTTTTTTGTTCCTTTTTTTGGTTTTTGGTTATTTTCTTTTCTTTCTGAGACTTCCTTACTCTTTTTTTTTTTTTTAATTTGAATTATTGCTATTAATTGCACATGTTATGTCAATGTCACATTGTGTCTCTAAACTAAGGAGTTATTTTCCTGAGTATTTTTTGTTTGGTTGGTTGGGTTTTTTTTCAAATCTTCACCAATGCTTTCTTTTTCCCCCTGTAGAAAATACCCGCATCCTGTGAGTTTTATGAACATCACCTTTTAGAAGGAAGACCTGATGTTTTTCCTGTAGATGCTCAGTAATGTGGCTCCTGTAAGGAATAGCCCTGGTAAAGTGTAAATAAAAGGTTATTTGCGGTAGTTTTATTTCTAAATGTTAATAGCATGGCATCAGCTCATAAATCATTAGTGATGAGCTCCTAATTATGTGCCAGCATCACAGTGGGATCCAACCTAATACCAAAAATTTACATATTCATGAATACACCCATACTGCATGGAAAAATGCAGAATACAGCAGAAATCAAATAGACTTAGTTTTCTCTAAACTGTTCTTTGGGTGAATTGCCTTGTCTCCTAACACCCCTCTTCCAGGTGTTTACCTATGATATATATTCAAATTTGAAAAAGTTTTCTTTGGAGTTACATTTTAGACTGTACATAGCTTCAACTTGTCCAAAAGAATGTGTGTAGTCTGCAGTGTAACAGGTAATGAATACCTCCTATAATTAGTGTCCACTCCATTTCTACTTGCTGACATGAATTTTGAGGTTAAAATATGGCTGGCATATGTTTAGTCTAGAACTAATGGGCTATTATGTAAATTTTCTGTGATGTAAGTTGAAATTAATGTTTTTAAAAAAAATCCTCTCTTTCTTCAGTGGATATTTACAGTTGTCTGGAAATGGGAAAGTTTGTTTTGGATAGCGTAGGTACTTCAACAGATCAGCTATAAGGGATGACTTGTACCTGCAAGTGGTAAGAACTGGAGGGAAGAAGATGGGCTTTATTTGTTGTGCTTTTACAGAAGCTCACCTTACAGGACCTAGAAAACATCAGCTTTATTGATGTGAAAGCAATCAGCCTTTCCCAGGGCTGAAAGAAACTAGTGTCAGAGTTTCTTTTCAGGCACAATTATATTCTCCAGAATAAAACTTGAGGAAAACATTAAAATAAACAATTTTTAATGTTTCCTGCATTTTCTCAGCCCTGGAGACTTGGAGGGTCTTTTCTTTTGTGCCCCTTTGAGAGTGATACTCTCTTCTTTACCCTGCTCAGTCTTTGGATCTAATGTGGCAGCTCACCTGTAGGTCTCTTTCAAATGAGTCACTTCCTACGTCTGTAGTCATTTCCACCTTTTTTACTGAAACCATTAATTGAAAAAGATGTGCTGGCTCCTGATGCCCTGTCTCCTAAAGGGCTTTCTCTGTGCAGGCTGCAGTCTCTGCTTGGGACTTGATGTCTGTGCTGCAATTCAGACAGATAGTTATTTTTAATTGAATATATCTATGACCAGTTATGTGTATTTCACAGAAGCTATTATTCAAGGATCCCTAAGCAGTTTTTGCAATTAAGAATTACTAAGATTCATATCAAACCTGCACAGTATGTAATGATAATAAGAAAATCAGTATACCTAACACTGAGCAATCTCTATTTTAGAAAGAAATGTCTTTTAAAAATTACTTGCCAAGGAATTCAGAATGCCTATTCTCTTCCCACCTGCTCCCCACCCAGGCCCACAAACTGTATACCTGTATCCCTCTCATACATATCATAGTGGCATAGAGTCCTTGCTGCTCCACTAGCCAGGTGCTGTTGGTCAGAGAATGGAGAAACTCCTCCTGATGGCTCATTTTCCCATGCCAGCTGAATCCCTTCCTTGTTATTCAACAAACAGACTCTCTAACACAAGATTCAGTATTGGGCCATGTGACAAGTCTGCCGAGGCATGAAATGAAAGTTCAATATCTAAGGGAAATTGCACAAGGAATTTGTTGAGTCATGCTTACCCAAAGTATGGCAGGGTGAAAATCGCCAAGTTGTTCTGCAACAGTGGTTTGCGTAGTCCAAAAATCTGTCTTTGACAGAGAGAAGGTTGGGTGCTTTCATACAATGTGCTATAAATTCAGTAGTTATATGGTAAGGACTAAAAAATCTGATGGAACAAAAAGCTCTTAATTTTGAAATGTGCCTCTTTGTTCTCACCCTCCTTAGACTACCACAGCAGCCTGATAGAACCGTCTCCTTTTCCTTTTGTCTGTTCTAGTTTATACTTGAAATTGAAGGCAGAGCCTTGCTCATCCTCTCAGCTAAGTATTTTTCCTGCATGCAGAGTCCTCAGTGGTGTGTCACTGAGGTTGTGCCTCTCCTTTGCTCCTGGACAGCTCTGGTTCTATCTGGAGGAGGCTGGAACATGGTCTGAAACCAGCAATGTTCCAGCCCTCAATAGTGGTTCATGATCTTCATCAGAACAAAACAAAAAAAATTATCTGGTAAGGAAATGTGAGGTGTTTTTCATTACCCATGGTCCTTGAATGTTCTCATTTTATTCAAATCAATCTTTCATTATTTTTGTGACAAAAATCCTAGCATGCACATTGTAGTGAAAAATAAATAAAAATTATTATCACTACACAGTGCTATTATATAGAAATGATACTGTTGCATAAATTAATGTATTGAAACCATGCAGTCCCATAAATGAATACATTTAAAAAAAATTTTTTAAGGTCACCTTTAACATTATTAAATTCAAATGCTAAACAGAGGGCAATTAATGTTGTAATATACTCTCTAGATTACATAAAAAGTAGCCTTCTAGTGCAATTGCAAGCAACCTATTTTCCTGTTTACATGATGCTGCCAGTGGAGTACAGCAGATGTTGAACTAAAACCATGCGAGGCAGTGTTGTAATATGCCAGGCTTACCTATGATTTTGCCCTGCTGATGCTCATTTTTGCTTATATAAGTTAGAAGACTTCTTATAAACTACTTTTACAAAACCCACTTTTATTAGAGCAGTTTCTATGTTGAACTAATGTGTAACTTTAATATCTAGAAAACCTATTTTGCAAATAACACTTATAAAGAATTTTTTTAAGAGTTCAACTAAAAAAACACCCCAACATTCTTATCCTTCCAACTTATCCAAATATAGCTTTCTCATGCCTACTTCTATCCCAGTGATATCCCTGTGGCTTTTAATCCTTCGTTCTGCTGTGTTCATCACTGGTCTCCTTACACACCAGGGAAGCCTTTTAATGTACAGAAATCTCCAGAAATGGGATGTGGCAGCTCAATACTGCAAGGTCATTTAAAGTATTTTCTCAGCTGAGTTCCTATTTCCCCAGGGGAAATTACTTTGCAGGATAACCTTCCTTCTTGGTGCAGAAATATTAAGAATCTTGTCATATATCAAACTGGGATTTTTTTTACACAATCAGAAGGGCTTGAAGTTGAATAGTGCTCACAAAGAACAAGATATCCCAAACTAGGTTAAGAAAGGGGATAACACTTGCAAGGCATATTTTTAAGCAACGAAGTTTCTAGATTTCTATAGGAGCACTTGGAAGTTGCTAGTTTGAGATGCCTGACCTTAGTGCAGTGCTCATTCTCCCACTGGTTTCACATGTTTCCTTTCTGGGTCCTTAATTATTTTAAACACACACGGCAGAACAAAATGCACCTCTCCCAGTGGAGTTCAGCCAACTGACAAAGGAAAAATTCTTATGTTAACGTTTCCTTAATTTCTTTAATTATTTTAAGTTGTATTAATTTTTAGATGTACATTTTCTAGAAATGTGAGCCAGCAATGATCTCTTCCTGTCTGAGGTCATGTATACAATTTCCTCTTTTAAGAATATATTTTTTGCCTTCAGGAACATAATTGTGCTCTAGTCACAAATCAGCAAATTCTTCAACATGTGTGGTAATACTATCACATGAGATCTCAGAATTAATAACTTTTCTGGAACAAATGGGAGATATATTTGAATGACCCCAGCAAGCTGTCTTGATTTGATTTTGGTGCTCCTAGTCTAAAAGTCATGTTGGGATTAACTTTTAAAATTTAGGAAAACCAAGTAAGCTTTTTAAACAGTGGAAGATAATTGAACATTTGTGCTTTAATAAATCTGGACATTGCCTACACTGGAATTACAGTAGTAATAATAAAATAAACCCAAACAAAAAAGGTTTGAAAGAACCTCTGGAGGTCTTGCTCAAAGCCAGCATAAGTTCAAAGTTAGACTGAGCTGCTGTAGGACTTTTCCAGTTATATTTAAATACTCCAAAGACAGTGATTCCATGTTGTCTCTGGGTTATTACATTCTCATATGAAAGAATAATATACCTACAAGACTGTTGTAGAGAGTGCTGGTATAGATTCATAATGGTCTGCATCATGTATTTTGCATGTGTCTTTAGAAGCATATACAGTACTTTGTTTAATGACATTCAGCTCAATGTTTCTATCACTTTTCTATTCTTTTATACTATAAGATGTGCCTAAAATCTATTCTGTATACATTGCTTTCCACTAGTAAGATAGACAATAAGTATTTCATAAAAAATCTTCACCCACCCAGAAGTTAATGACAAAGATCCCATATATTACAGTGAGATTAAGGTTCCACTGAAGATATGGGTAAAATGTGGCCTTTTTCACATTGCTATAAATATGAAAATATCTTTGGCAATATAAAAAATGGATATTTTCCATACCACCTTATTTACCTTTATTGCGATATTTGTACTATTTCTGACACTTCATGTAGGAAATTCCTCAAACGCTCCATAAATTTAAGGAACGATTCTGGTAAATGTCCAGTTGCTGTTGGCTCCCAGTGTAAGATGAAACGTAGGACATATAATACCATACAGTGCTGTCCCAAAAAATAAATCTATTTATGCCTTGGACATCTCTTGATTCTGAAAATTTCTTGAAGTCAAGGTATCACAGCTAGAGCATAATTCCAGACAATTTTTTCTAGGTCAGTGTCAAACAGTCTTTCTTAAGTTTTAAGGAACCTTTTAGTAAAATTTCAAGCACTTGGTTGAGATTTAAATGAAACATAAAGGAGTTAAGGAACATGCAAAAGAGCTGGAGGGAATGACTGAATATTGCCATAGGTGTAAGAAGAAAACAAGAAACATTCTGTGTGGAAATGGGGGAGAGTTGAGAAACTTGAAAGAAATCTGATCTAGAAAAAGTTGTTACATTTATATGGAAAAAATGTGATGCAATTTATATGCATTTTTCCTACTAACTGCACTGTAAAGCAGCCACTATGGCCCCTGACTTATTTCTTCCTCAGGTCCGACAGCATCCTTACAAACAAGTCCTAGCCACCTTTTAGAAGTCAGAGTTGGGCAAGACTTTCAGAAAATTCAAGTGTTACTGGCCTATTTGGGGGTATAATATTATGCATAGAGCTGGGTATGATTGGTATGGAGGTTGGAGTAATTGTTTCAGTGCAGACTCAGACTCAGACTAACAGTCATAGAATCACAGAATAATATAATCATTAAGGTTGGAAAAGACCTCCAAGATCATCAGGTCCAACTGCTAACCCAGCACCACAGTGTTCACCACAAAGCCATATTCTCAACTGCCACATCCACACATCGTTTGAACAATTCCAGGGATGGATTCCTCCACTTCCCTGGGCAGTCTGTTTCAGTGCTTGACAACCCTTTCCGTGAATAAATTTTTTCCAATATCCAATCTAATCCTCCCCCTGTGCAACTTGAGGACATTTCCTCTTGTCCTGTCACTTATTGCCCGGGAGAAGAGGCCGACCCCCACCTGGCCACAACCTCCTTTCAGCCATTTTTAGAGGGTGATAAAGACACCCCGAACTGCCTTTCTCCAGGAAAAATACCCCCACCTTCCTCAGCCACTACTCCAGATCTTTCTTGTGCTCTAGATCTTTCAACAGCTTAATCGCCCTTCTCTGGACACACCAGTATCTCAATATTTTTCCTAGCCACAATTAACTTATTAGAAAAAATGTTTGCTTAGAGTACTTCTTCTAACACATCATATCTCTGCTCTCAACTTAGAGTCAACATAAAGTTTCTGATTACTCTTCAGCTTACTTGCTATTTGAACCTTCTCTACATCCACATTGTGACTGCCAGAGTGGATGTCTGTCTCTGAAAACGTAAAGTCTCTGCTTCAGTGTGATCCCTACTTCTTTGCTTTTTAGCACTGGCAGAGAAGAAGCAAAGTCAAATGGAGCACTGTGTTCCTGAGGTATCCAAGAGACACTTCTCAAGTTACTTTGCTGTATATGGACAAGCTGTGTGCTGGCTATTCCTGTGATAGAGGAGCAGACACAAAGATGGGCTGGGGGGGAAATGAAATTACTACAGTGGTACTTTTTTTTTTTTGAGGTGCTGAACACCTACCACTACCAGAAAATTATGACTAATGCAGGAAATTCACACTGCATAGCAGGAGAACAGGCTGTTGTTTAGTTTGATAGATGGACCTGTGAAGATTACGTTTCTATTTATCAGTTTCCCTGTTTGCAAAGCTAAAATATTTTTGTTTTATAAGTATAGTTTTCCTGGCTGGAAATGAAAGGTCGTATGTCTCCCCTTTATTGTATTTAATAGCAGTGCGGGGATGCAGAGTTTAATGTGGATTAGCTCATGGCAGCTGGCATTGCTAATAGCCCATCAGTCGTCCTGCAGTGGTTTACTGAAGTTCTAATTGTTTAGAGCTGAGATGCTCATTCATTATATCTCTGCCACTGCTCAGATGAGGATTACGTTCTCTGTCACATGCATTTATCTCCTCTGATTACATGTAATTCTGTGTCTTTTTCCATGTATTCCAAAGCACTCAAAATTTGGGCATGATTTTCAGGGTGAGTAAGCACTGCTTGGTGGTTTCTGCTATAGTCCAGGCCTCAGTGGAGATGCATTCTCCTAGAAAAAGTGTATAATTTCAGCAAGTTCTCACTTTTGGCTACTCCAAGAAAACCTCACAAAATACCATGACTGCAGAGATTTAATTAATTTGCCAACTATAGAAATAGTGTCTGGAGCACAGCTTCACATATTTTGTGAGGGTCATGCAGAAAAACCCTCTAATTGTCCCTGACTAGACATGCATTCTTTGCAAGTGATTTTCACTGTCTTCAATCAGGCAATTGATATGTGCAACAACTTTACTTTCAGAAGAGAAATAAATACTCTTCCACAAGCTTTCTTAGTCATCAGGATCTCCAGGTCCCCTTCCCATTTTCCAGTATTTAGGAACATTCCTTTACTAATCAGTAAAGATGTGTGACATTATAGGAAGACACAAAGCTTTTGAAAACAGAGAAGACTGTGACCAGAGCTCTAGTGCATGAGAAGTAGAAAAACAGATTGGCTTATTTAAAGTA
Organism: Edolisoma coerulescens; assembly: GCA_013397115.1. Lineage (NCBI taxonomy): Eukaryota > Metazoa > Chordata > Aves > Passeriformes > Campephagidae > Edolisoma > Edolisoma coerulescens. The sequence goes on along the minus strand of VWZW01005387.1, from coordinate 673,097 downwards.
GTATAAGTCCTAGACACTAGAAGAGTTACTTTTAATTTACACTGGTACAGATGAACAAGTTACCTTACCCTGATACAAATGAACTTAGATTCTGCTTTTGTAAGGAAAATAAATGTTGGAAATGTTACTGTGGTTTTGGTGGTGGCTTTTCAGTCTCCAGTAAAGTGGAATCATGATATATGGACTCAGTATTTGATTACGGTTTCCTCACTGTGCCTTGGATGACAATCACTTAAAACAAAAAGTAGTATTAACTAAAATTCAAAAACACATGGCAACAACTTAGCCCCTCATGATACAGTTATTTTGAAATTACTTTCAAAAATGTGCACCCCTGTAGCCTAGCTTTTAGTTTGTATATTTTCTTAAACACATAATAGTATAGACATCCCACTGTAAGACTGGCACCATTCATAAGCTGAGGGAATGAAAATTCAGTTTGTTTTTATTAATTCATGCAGGAGCAGCCCATGTCTGGTATGCACAACCTGCATTCACCAGTTTGTATTTAAACACTGAAAAAGTAATACAGTCCCTCTTTATTGCTCTTTAAATTAAAATTGCAAGGAAATACAATGCTAGGTATCACAAAGCTGCTTTCACATCTCTTTAACAAGAAGTTTTATGAGCAGGCTGATACATTTTGTAAACATAATAAATTTTTTCTAGTGAATCAGTGGGAAAACGTAGCCCCAAGGCTCACCTCTTTTGGTGTCTCTCTGAAATGACAGTGCTAATGTTATTTGCTAAAACCGTCATAAAAGTAAGGAGGCAAAACCTTTTATCAAGTGCTTGCAACATTTTAATACTAATGGCATGGCATTTGCTCAAATGAGAACATTTTGGTAAATGCTTACAGAGCAAACGGCACTGCATTTTCTTTACACAAATTAAAGATAGAGCAGTAAAGGTCATATATAAAACTTTGCCAATAACTCTCTGCATTGGTTTTACAGTTTATTAAGAGGAGAGGCTCCAGTCTGCTTGTGACATGGAGAAAGAGTGCTGGTTTGACTGTCTTTGTGAAAGTCTGAAGGATCAATGGAGCAAACCACAGAGTGAGAAGAGACAATTTGTACAAAGACAATGATCTGGGCAAAGCTTCAAGGTCTAAGGTTACAAAGAACACCCCCTGGATATTGCAGGTTCCAGTGTTCACTGATTTCCCCCCCTGGGCTTTTCCAGCTGTAATGTCACTGTCAGTTTAACGCCGAGGCTCTGGAAAAACAGCAGCCCAAATGGGAGATGTTCCCAAGGCTATACTTGAAAAGATGAAGGAGGAGGAAAAGGCAATGAAAACCTTGCAATTTCTCTTGTTAATGGACGGTAGTGCTCTCAGGCATTTGTGATAAGGAAAAAATTTTTCCTACTTCTAAAATGTGTTCCTATGGTTCATAAAGGCAAGAGTTGGACCTGAGTTTCATAGCGAGTGACTAGGAAACCATCAGGCAGTTATCTTCAAGCAAAAGATAAGGTCAGACCACCATGGATATTTCCAAGCTGGTTCCTGTCAACGTGTCTTCTGTATTACTTGGGTTGAGGTTAGAAAGGTCTGTACTACAAATGTTTCAAAAACCTCTAAGAACTAGTCTAGATGCACAGTTATTTGTCTCCATTTTTCATCTGTAAGAAAGAAACACTTTTTTTTTTGTGAGTACATATTGAGAAAGAAAATATTTTAGGCATGGTATGTCAAAATGTAAAAGAAAACTAGAATAATATTATTTTCCAGATTATGTTTTGTTAAATCTTTTTTTTTGTTGTTTTAACTGTTGGGATGAGGGGATTTTTTCTCTTGGAAACTGAGTTTGCTGCTAAAGGTTGCTTCTACCCTCAACAGGGAAGCCTTGAAGGGACATTTTTGAATGGTGCCAGTTGAAGGCATTCTGAAATTCATTAAATATGTTGAGGCTGAATAGCAAAACTAGTATTTATGTTGCTAGTTATGTTATATTTACCTTTTATTAAAAATTTCTAGCTTATACAAATTATACTATACTATATTACAAGTAGATCAATCTTGCCAAATAAAGTTCAAACACAAGAGTTTCTCAGTTTCACTGTAATTTGAAAGAAATCCCTAGTCTTTTGCTTTGCCTTAAAGTAATTGCTAAGAGCATTATAAGATGTAATTTGTCTTGTGTCAAAATCATCAGAAAATAACATGTTTTACTCCTATAAACAGTCTGGTTGATAGATCGAATTTTACATAGAGTGTCTTGGCATGACTATGTTTTCTCCAGCTTGGACAATGCTCTTGCATACTGTAGTCTCCCTAAAGTGATTTAGACAGTTCCCATTTTATCTCCAACTCATTTTTAATTAATATTTGATATCTGAACAAATATTTTAATGGATCTTTAATTTTAGTGTAACTCTGATACCTGAATTGAAAAATGATGGGATTGGAGGTACTTTGTCAGATTAGTAGAATAATAAATATAACCACAATATGTACTGGTATACATTTATGTAAAATTACAAATGAGGTGGGAGAAGGAATGTCTTTCTATAATTATTTGAAAGAAAAAATTAACCAAGGGCCAGAGAAACTATGTATTCTGTTGGAAATTAATTTACAGAAATATTTAGGTGAATGTTGAATGGAAAATATGCTATCAAGCAGCTTTAGTAGGTTATGCAATAGCTTTTTAAAGAGGAAGAGTTGAAGTCTTCTCACTTGACATAAATAAACTTTCATGTGACAGAAAAATAAAAATTATACTGCAGGGAACAGTTTCAGCCTGGTAGAGAGACACAAAAAATGGTCTAAGAAATGTTTTCCTTTCTCAGTTTCCATGCTCCTATGAAAATATTTGTCTAATATTCGAGGGTCTATCTGTGTGAAACACAGTGGCAAAAAGAGCTGTTCCGTTTCTTCTGTATAGGAGATGGAAGGGGAATGGAGAACTGGATAATATAAAGGAGCAAATGGCTAGACCAGTTATAGATATAAAAATAGCAGTCGTATTTGAATCTGCATATATTATATTGACAGGCACCACACACAAAAGAGACATTTTGGAATGTTACATCACGAAGCAATCCTACTCTTAACCACTGAAGAACAATAATCTCAAAACTGCTCTGATATTTCTTAGTCAAGCTCCCTCCTGCTATGAACACAAGCAGAGAGAAAATAGAATAAAATTATGAACAAAATCCGTGGTACATAAACAGGAGAAAAAAGGCTTAGTAGGATAAGAAAAGTTTCTCTTACAGTTTTTTCAATTCCAATTCTTCCAAAAATACAGTGCAGAAAATGGCTGGTTGTATTTTCTTTGTTTTCAGAGGGGGGAAATCTGTGATAAATTAAGACTTCACACACAGGAGGTTTTGTCCGAGTCTATCTGAAACTATCCTCACCCCAACAGATATGTGTAGGAGCCATTAGAATGCCATTATCCTGTCTGTCAAATCTTTTTGAACATCTTGTTGTAAACCCTAAAAGGAATAGCCTGACTGTCTCAACACCATGATTTTTTCTTTTTCTGCAGAATACAAAAGTCACCAAATAGACAAGAACAACTGACCGACTGACTCATCATCAACACACTGCTTGAGATGACATTTTGGGTAGTTAGAATCTGAAGGCCTGAGTCCCAGATCAAAGTAGTAGGTAAGAAAAATACACTCTAAAATTTACCTCTTAATGATTCCCTTCACACAGTGCTCTGATGGAAAGCTAGACAATACTGTTTTTGTAATGAGTATCTATCTATCCACTGCCCCATGTGGAGCTCTGAGCAATCTGATCTAGTGAAAGGTGTCCCAGTCCATAGCATGAGGATTGGAACTAGATGATCTTTAAGATCCCTTCTAACACAAGCCATTCTGTGATTCTACAATATTTTTGGAATTACCTGCATGCTGCTTATCGCTCAATTTCCATTTGAATGGATAGACAAAAAAAAAAAAAGGCTGGAAAAGAATCTTTCAATTAATATTTCAAAATACCTCAACATACATTAATGTGCAATCTGATTTTTGTGTTACAGGTAAGGAGACCAAGGAATAGAGACATAGTTTAAAAAATAAGGAACACTTACAGCTAAAAGTACGAGTGTATGCAGGGGTTTTTTTAATCATTTAGGTGTCTCATTCCACTGAATATGCAATTAAAATTCTGACTCAAAAACTTGAGTAAATTGATGCATCCTGCTATATATTTTGAGTCAGGGGCAAAAATGAGAAAAGGAAACATCAAACTTGCCTATCACTGCAATCTTGCAGTAAGACCATGTCCTATCTGAAATCCGGTATAAAATACCCATTGACTTGTGTTTTATACACGAACTTAGGAGAGTTTTAACAATTTATTCAGCTGAGCTGAGTCAGGCCATCCAGGTTTTAAATAACAATAAAGCATCTTTCAAAGAGGTAGATGACAGTGCTTACTAGTCAACTTGCATAAAGGAGCAGCAGAGCTCTTAATTCTAAAAAAGGGAGACCAATTTAAAAAAGCTTGAGGAATTGCTGGTCTCATCTGATCAATTTTATAAAGAGATTTTGGAATATCATTGAAAACCAGGAAAGAAGCCAATGAGGCAGAGTAGGAGAGAGAGGTCAAGAATAATGATTGTGAATGCTGGGTAGCTGTCAGAAAAGAGGAAAGATGGGGGCTCAAATTGGAACCACTACCTTTAAAATGGCATTTAATAATAAGTTTGTAGATTGGCTGTTCAAACTTACATTTGGCTTCAACTTGTAACACAAGCTGCTAGCCTGATTGCAATCTTTTTATATAAAAAATGTCTGGTCCTAGGTTAATTTTCAAACCCGGATTAACCATTTCTGTATTTAAAAAAAATCCTCTGGAAAGAAAAAGAAATATATCACCTTGAAATGAAAAGCAGATCGTAGATATTTCTGTGAATACATGTTCTTTATTTGCTGCTGTCATTGACCACATTGGGGTTCCAGAGAAGCGATTTGCCTTTTGAAAAACATCTACTGCATCTGGGTGTTGGTTGCCATATCAAAATCTCTCTACCTGATGACTGCTGACGTTGATCCTCTCTAGCCCCTGAAGCAATGTTTAATTGTCTTTTCTGTGAGATTTCCACATCCTTATATTGCCGCAAAAAGGGTAATAGTAATTGTTCTAATGTCAAGTCCAGAGATATTTAAAATCCACTTCTTAAAATCTAATTTTTTTTTAGTTCATGCATTTATGTACTGATTACTTACATGAAATGAAATAAAGCAAAGAATATTGAAAAATACATGAAATTAAAGTTAAAGTAAAAGAAGCTGTATCTGATTATCTTGTCCTTGGATGAAGCAGAGTGGAATAACTAAAAATTCCCAAATACATTCATCCTATAGTGCAAGAATGGTGAAGATGGAATAGGCTGTATCGTTGCTATAGGAAATAATCTTTTATGGTTCAAGTCAGGGCGAGTGGAAGGTGAATGTGCAGAGTTCATCCAGAAGCTGTACAGTGTAAGTCATATAGTACTGCACCTTGTGTACAGCTATTAAATTGTACTCACCTTGTTCTATAGGTGATTCTTATGATTCCAGTTGGGCTGCGTTGCTGTAGTAGACACAAGGGATGTATCTTAAAATTATGGTTGCTCCAAAAAGTCTGTTTTCTCAGTCTTGCTGATACACCTATATACTGTTGATGGGACATTGTTAGGCTAATTTATCTCCCCATTTTACTTTAGAGTAAAGCTAACTTTCGGGAGAACATATTTGGGATGAAATTCAGAGTCCAAGAAAGTCACAAACTACTTGTTGACATGATAGATACCATCAGATGAGAAATCCTGGTAATAAACTGTTAAAAAACTAATGTCCATACTGAGTCATGTCTAAGGCTGAAGGGTCTGCTGTTCAATTTTAGTGGCCATGAGCACATACTTAGGAAGATGAAGAAAGGAGCAAGTATACATGGTACTACGTCTTAGCAATTTGCTAACCGTCAGTTATTTCATATCTGGGAATTCCTTATTCCATATTATTTCTTAATTAAGGAATCCCCAAATTATTTATTTCCATGAATAAAAGAAATCTTCCAATTAGCCTATACAAGCTTTAGCACAGAATAGGCTAATTGGTACATTAGCTCATCTAATGTAGTCTAAAAAGAAAGAAAAGAGTAGAGGAAGTGTAGCATGTTTCAACCACAGATTTTTCCTTTCCACCACAGGTGCTTCTGTACTCTCTCAGTCTTATCTCTGGGTTATGAAATAAGTAGACTGCAGAAGAGCTCTGAAAGTTTTTTGGTCCAACCTCCATACTAGATGAGTCCTAGTGCATGGTGACAGAAACACAACCCATAAGTTGGCTCCCAAATGACACAGAAGACCACTAGCACTGACTAAATACTTCTTAAGTGATCTTGTCTCTCACTCTCTGTATTGCAATAGTTAGCTAGACACTTTATTTCACCTTAAATAATGAAGGGAAATAAAGTTGATATAAAATGAAGGTTCTAGGTGGATTTTGCATTAGCTAGGCTACATCAAATGAGATCAACACAGTAGGTATCTTTTTAGTACCTATTTTTAATTAGTAAAATATACACCCTAAAAGAACTCATGATAGTTGTGAACTGAAACTGCTGTTTGCTACATGATTAATTAATTCATCCTTACATGATTAATTCTCTGCAGTTCCATTTGTATATGTAACTTGGGTGCCTGCTTTGGAAAACTTGCTCAAGAGTGTACTTGCACTTTCTCAGGCAGTATCTTCTTGAACAAGAAAGATTTCATTTAAAGTGAATGCTTTGGATCAGAGTTTCATTCTAGTGTATGTCAGTATACTGTCATATACCATATGGGATTATATACACCATGTATATCAACAACAGAACTGAAAAGAATTTGTAATCCATAATAGCAAAAATCCAGGTCAGACATTGCTTTTTTTTTTCATATGGTGCCTGGGAAATAGTCTTGAAGATATTTTCAGGAGAGAAATAACTATCTCTGTAGTTATTTAAAGACAAAAAACCATCCCCCTCCCCTCAGAAAATCTCAAGTAACAGAACTGGAGGAAAAAACTACCTTCTAGATTTATACAGTTAGACACAAAACATGAATCTTCTCATGACAAAGAAACATATGCAGAATTACACACAGACAAAGGTTAACAGAGCTCATTAATCAGATAGTTGAACATATTTTATTTAAGGCAAACACAGACTTTAATGAGTAGTGGGGGGAAACAATGAGATGCAACTTCCTAGCCAAAATTATTTTGCAGACAGAATTATTCTAACTTTCCTGATAGTGGTAATGTAATTACTATGAAATGACAATAAGTGTTCTGTTGATTTCTATATGTCAGTGTTTTAGTCAGTTTTTAACTTAAAAAATGTGTAAATTTGTATGTTAATGGACTCAGTCCTTCATTTAAACTCCAAAAAAAAGCTACAGTTACTTCGCAGGAAATTATAATAATGATAAAGTCATTCTACTCAGGGAAAAAGAAAAAAAAACTAGACCCCTCCTGTGGAGAAAAAGAACCCAGAGGAATTTTATGAATAATTTAAAGATCAATTAGCACTGTGCTATTAGGAACTTTTACTAATTCTTTACAGACAGAGTGTTTTTTTTCTGTGCAGACAACAATAATTTCTATATTATTTATGAACGACAACAAATAATTCTAGCTTTTAAGACATGGAGTGATATCATTAATCAGTTGGAGCTGTAAAACAAAGTAAAAGACCTGTCTGTTCAGCCCATTTTAAACAGACTAATTTACTCAGAATAATAATGATACCCAGATTTAAGAAAGAAAATCTGTGAATGGATGTATCCATACATATATGTGAAATCCAAAAATTATATCTTAATAATTGATACATATCTGCCTAACAGATAAAAGAGTGCAAGGCAATAGTCTTCACCCAAGTAAATTTATCTCTGAAAACACATATATGTGTGTGTTACAGACTGGAATTGCTCTATCTTTTGACAATTGCATGAAAGCAATTTCAGTTTACCTGTAGAGGTTGTACAAGCCTCACGTAGAGGAAGGAGGAATTTTTCTTGCAAAAACTGGTATGAACAAAATTCCTTTACTTCAAGAGTTTGGAACTATATACTCAGAATAATCCAATGGCTCTGCCAAGTAGTTAATTCCCATTTTCTTGAAGCAACACAATCTGGTCATTAAGGAGTCTACATGTGTGTGCAATTTAATATCAGGATGTTCAATTAGCTACAGAGGGGTGACCCTTGGAAGTCCTACCAATAAGTCAGTCAAGAAGCATACAAATTCAAAGCCATTTGCAAGCCAGGGTACGTGTGTTAAATTGGAACACAGTAGTACAGAGAAGACGTGTCTATGTTCCTAAGAGCAGCCTCTGGATTTAGTCCCAAGAGATGCTTAGTTGATATCATGTGGCCTGCCTGCAGGATGTCTGGTGAAAGATCCCATTTCTCTCTAGCCATAGCATGCTTTCCAGCTTGCTGGACACATGGAGCTGGGTGGTCTTGAGGACATCCTCAGGTCTGCCCCTCAGCAGACTGTACACACTTGCACAGGGAGCCTGGACAATCATGTTTTGAACATTTGTATAAATTTTGAGGCCTGCAACTCATACTGCTAACCCATACCGACGAAACTTTTTTTGTGGGTGGGTTACACATTTCTTTTGCAAATATTAAGACTGGCATGTTATAAGATGCATTAATTAGGAGCTGCATACACTCCCCTGTTTGAAAAGTGAAGAAGGTTGTATTCAGCCACAACTTCAAGAACAAAATGCTTTACAGCCCTGAAGTACTTACATGTGGCAGTGCATACCACAGCCACCCAAACCACTGAGTCTACCACAAGCCCAGATCAGTGGTGGCCTGGGACTTGAGTTTGACATGCCTCACTCCTAAGTTAGGGTGAGAGCCCACAATTCCCCAGCTTCAGATTTTACATACTCTGTTGTTATAGGTTCGTGCCCTCTCCTCCCAGTTCTATGCTAAGTTGTTATGAATATTCATCTCCTGTAGTTAATATGTATAATTTCTTGAAGGTTCTGCTCTGTTCGAGTCGTCATTGGTCCCTTCTCGAGGTCCCCCATGCCTTATCCCCATTGGTCTCTCAGTTGTGAAGCCCGCCTTCCTTCTTCTCTCCCATTGGTTGAACCCCTTAACTTTGAACCCCTTAACTCTGCCTCTCCCACCTCCCGTATAAAACCTGCTGTAGCCCCCTAAAACCCGGCTCTTTATCCCTATCCCTTCACGGAATAGGTCTGCGTGTGGATCATCATAAAAAGAGTCCACTCTCTTCTTCCGTGCTTTCACCTGCGCGCTGTTCCAACAGTATGGGGAATGCCCTCTCGGGGGAGGAGGACAGTCCGAGGACAGCTCGGAAACGCGGGGAACGCCCGACCAGGATTGTACCATTGGGCCTCTGGGCTTCTCTAAACCAGCACGCGCTATACTTACACTGTAGCAGAACTAGGAATAGAGTTTCAGGGATTGATATAATGTTGTCTTTATGTTTTTAATAGTTTCATAATAGAATTGCTTAGCAGAAATACAGAAAAGAGAGCATGGAGACTGTGCAGTACTGTAGAAGGGTAGTTGCAAGCAGATAATCTATTAATGTGCCAAAAACTCTGGTTAAATATTTATGTCATATTTCTCTTTTGGACTAGGAGAATACCATCCTGGTGAGATGGCTCCTTTTCTTCCCAGTCTATGACACACAGGTGCATTTGTGACTTGACTCTCTTTTCTCTACTCTGCTCTGACAGATGGGGATCTAAATGCATAACCCTGCATATGCCTTAGATCTTTTTCTGAAGCTGTCTTCTAACTCCTTTTTCAGTCGCAGTTATTTCAAAGTAGCATAGTTTTAGTAGCAATACATGTAGGTTAAATTCTTGTTTGGGTATAAAACACCATTTTATTTTCTAATGCGAAGATGAAGGATTTTGTCACCCTCATTTTTGTCACTTTTAGGAGGTTTTCAGTATAATGTATCCATATCCATAGTATTTGTTAGCATTTTGGAAAAGAGTTTTAACCCCGTGACCAAATGAAAAGTATTTAATTTGAAATCATGCTGTTCATTATCTCTCATCCTCATTAACTTTGATTTGTCACATTCTCTTACTGCGGGAGGTAAGTAGCTGGTCATTTCTCTTCCTGGAAAGTCTTTAGCACAAGAAATGCAACAACATTTTTGTTTCCCAAGAACAGCACAAGAGGTAAATTAAGTAATTTCCCATGTGAATAAAAATATATGGAAACACTTTGCAGATATGAAAGCCACCTGGCAATATAACTAGCAGGTAGGAAGTCTGTGAGGACTGATCAATATAGAATATAGTGTTTAATTACATTCATGGAATTAAAGTCTAATTAAAATACTAAAGTTGTAGTTGTAATGAGCAATTTTAAGCAATGTGTTCAAGATGAAATTTCAGATGTTGGCAAAGGTATTTGGAATTTGTGTTAGTCTGATGTTCCTGTGGATTTTTCTTCCTTTGAAATATAGAGGAAGAAATATGAATTGCAATGAATCTTCAGTAATAAAAATAGTTTGTCACCATAGTTCACCCCAAAGTGAACTTTACATTGTATTACAAGAAAAGGTCAACATTTTGTTGTCTGAGAAGATGAATAATTTATTCAAAGCATTAAAGGAAGATTAACTAAATGTAGGTCTTACTTTTTGCCTATTTCCTTGTTAGAAGTTGTTCTCTTTTACCAAGAATAATAATTAAACTTATTTTTTTACTGGTCACATCCAATGTATAGTTATTCTTTTTCTCAGCTATATGTTTAGTAGTCTTACCTAATTCTATAATAATGAATCTACTCTTAAGAGTGCATGCCCATGAGCCATGCAGCCACATGTAAGTGTGTGTGTTTCAGAAGAAAAAAACCCCAACCTGTACTGATATTTCTGTAACAAGAATTAGTTCCTTGTATTCATATTTGAAGTGCTAAAATAACCAAGGAGTGTTGAGAGTTTGATGCTTGATTCATAAGGATATTTTGTTCTATATCTCTATACAGACCACAGAATCAAGAACTTTAACATTTTCCTTAAGAATATAAGTACATGTTCAAAATAATAAAAATCAAAGCTGATACAAGCTACATATCTACAATGAATAACCCAATAATGCAATTATGTCAGGTATTTTATGTACTAGCAAGGCCAATAAGCCAATATAATGTAACACCTGTCTGCAAACAGCTGAGGCTGTGATTTGTTTCTCACATCTATAAGAAAACTATATCGTTTCAAAATTCAAAGGTTAGTAAAAAAAGAAAAAAAATTAAATTTATTAGTGGTTAACATGATAGGCTAGATAAAAAAATGTACTGAAATATCTATTTTATTATGGATATTGGCAAAGGTGCTTTCCCTAAAGACAAATTGTATTTCTGAGGGAAAGCAGTGTTGATTGTCTAAAATCCACAAGCTCAAGACCTATAGAAATATTTACCAATCAGGAAATAACCATGACAGAAGATACTTTTTCTGTAATTTATCTGGCAATCCCATGCTATTTACAAATATCTTCAAATTCTCCTCTTTACAAAGGAGTCACACTGAGACATGTGGTGAGGAAATCTTGTTCTCTACATCTAGAAGCTATCTGTGACTGAAAGAAGAAAAAATTCTGGCTTCCAGTTATTTATTAAAATCCACTTTGAATAGAAATAGACCTACGTAATAAAGCCAAATTGATGATTATTAAACAGCATATGCAGTGCTTTGGTCATGAAATACACAAAAGGGAAACCACAATCTCTAAACTCTTATTAAAATACAGTATTTTAGAAGAGCCCCTTTGTTTTCTTTTTTTTAATGCTAAAAAAAAACCAACCAAAACTGGTTTATGCTATCTTCATTTTAATAACTTTAGTTAGAACCTTAAAAATGTAATATTTTTTAGACAAAGGAAAAGGCCCTTTAGGAAAATGTCCTTGCTAATTATGACATAAAATATTTTTTGAATAATGTATATGTCTCTTAAGTGTGAATACTATTATGGCTTAAATCTTACTGCACATTCAATCCTAGTGTTTTACCTTCATCTGAACTTGTTAAAGCTTGAATTTATTTTAGTGATGTTTTTTATTTTATTGATAAATTTTTTATCAGTAAAAAATCTTAAAAAAATTTTTTGTGAAACATTACTGGGGTAGTTCAGAAACTACCAACACTAATGTAAAAGAATTTTTGTGTAGTATTGAATTCTACTACTCTGAGCAAAGGTCTGACTTGTATTATGAGGATAGACAACAGAAGCAAAAGCAATGTCTGTGTAAAGTGAATGTTAACACTGAAGATTCAAATCAATGACATGAGCAATTGCACATCTTATTGATAATTCAGGTAGTGCCTTTTATCTTTTGGGAAAGCAACATACTATATGTCAAAGTGTATATGGGCAGTCTTACACCTTTTACAGATCATATTTGAATGAATTTATTTGTCAATTTTATTGTTTACAATTGCATTATATTTCATATATTTTTGCTTTCTGAAGCAGTTTATTACATCCTTGGTCAGCAATTCTGAGCAGTACAAATGCTGTATAAATAAATTCAGTGCAATGACATCTAATGGATGTTGTAGTCCTACTATAGAAAACCTTTGGTTTAGATACCATATTTGCTGTCTCAGAAGAATTAATTATATTTCAATCTTTTCTATTAGATTTATTTAGATGATTAATATTATGTGATGAAAATAAAAAAAAAATGTAACTTGTTTTGCTAATAATTTGCTTGTTTTCTGTAAGTCCTTTTTGATTTTGCCCCAGTTTTTGGTTACGCTGGGAAAAGATTTGGAATTTTTTGTCAAAATAACTCCTAAGAATATTTTTGGCAACTTTTCAAGATACACTAAATCAGTTATAACAGGGAAGATTTAAAACTCCAACTCGTACAATTGTGGCTTCTAGTGTGAAAAAACATCAAAGTGACAATCATTAAGAAAAACGAAAACAAAACCAAACACCTAAAGTCCCCAAATAAATAACTAAACAAGAGGGTATAAGATTATTTAACATTTCCAGTTAATACACTCTTTCAAATTCTAACTAATAACAGTAAAAAGGTAGTGAGATGTGATCTTAACAGAACAGTTTTCTCTGGTATGTCCTGCACCTGGCTGCAAATTGTTGTCACTTCACAGCCTTGAATAGCTCCATGCTCTTCAGTGCTGATCCTGCACAAGCTGAAAGCAGCATCAATTTTCGCATAGATTGTGACAGAAACACCATTAAGTCCTTAGACTGTGATGGGCAGGCGTGCCTGGAATGAAATTAGTTCTGGAAAACTTAACAGCCACCTCATGGCTGATTAAGGAACAACAGCATCATCCATTTATTTGCTGAAAGATACTAGCACTGACAAAAATCCTTGAGGTGGGTTTAAATCAGGCGTATCAGACTTCCATTAAGTATATATACTATTTCCTGGAAAAAAAATAAGACCACTGAACTAGTAAACATGAAATATTGAGGAACGTCCCCTGACAGGAAAGCTCAAGGGCAGTCAGTCAGGAAGCTCAGCAATCTGTTCTGTCTGAAACATCCTCTCACTGGACAAAATAATGGAATTATCAAAACTTTCTCCCTGGATAAGGATCACACTATGCTGTGAAGAAAAACCTCAGGAATTGAATCATGTGCAATAAATTACAAAACTGTGGTTCTGATCAGGACGAGAGAATAAAGTAGACTCCAAGTCAGACAGTGTCAAAGACAGGATCTGAACTTAGTGGACCTTTGGTCTGGTCCAGAAAAGTGTCTTCTGCATTCTCATAAAAGCAAAAAGATTTTGTAGTTTGGAGTTATGTAGAAAAAAGAAGATGCAGAAGAATGTTGCTAGCCAGAGGGAATTCCCTTGGGAATCTGCTTCCACAAATGTGTGCCCTTCTGCTCATTGCCTTCCACACCACACAGGGCTGCTGACTTTTGCATCTAGGGATTCCTCAGGAATTTTATAGGCTTGCCATAGAGATGACATGCCATTTTCCTTCCCAGAGGCCAGGGAACTCTCTTCTCAGTGGTACAGTACTAGGAGACCTGAGCATTGGTAGGCATACGCATCCTTAGCGCTGCCTCCCTATCCAGAAATGTATTATTTCACCCCACACAGTCTTACAAACAGCCTTACTGATACTATTAGCCTGTAAATAATGGTACATCATGTGCTTGCCTACCTTGCCTGGAATTTCCTGGGTTGTATTCATGTATTTACGGAGTGGTGGTTGTCTTTTATGAGAGATAAAAAGTAAGGAATAAACAAGATTTCTGTATACTTTCTTCAAACTCAATGTAAAAAGTGGCAGACTGCTTTCCGAGGATGCTGAGACAGTGAGTGATTTCAATGCCAGGTGGCAAAGGTAGTCAAGAACATTTCATGCAGGTTGACTGGCTTTGAATTGTAATGTTTCATTTAATTTGTTTCATTACATAACCACTTCAGGAACACCTCTTAGTTTAAACCCCTCTTGCATTTTATCACACATTCTCTAATTTTTTTTTTTCCATAGAAACTTTAGTCAAGGCTTGATATTTGTGCTGGGGAAAATGATAAGAAGGTCAGCAAAAATATCAGTGTTTAAAAGCTATGTTCATTGTATACTTCCTGAAATGGAATGATGTTTTCTTATTAAACTTTGCTAGCTTTAACTGATATTTCTCTTCACAGAAAGTGAGTTTCCTGATTCACAATGTCAGATTTTCTGAGCATAGACCCTAGGTAAATGGAAAATCTAACGAACAACGCATATTTCTTTAAAGTCAATACATTGTCCATTAAATGTTCTATTTTTGATCAAAAAGTAATTGTTTGATGTTTCCTTGTCTTCCTAGGAAGACATACACTTCTTCTGCATTTTCACCTTCACAAAGGAGGAAAATGTCTTCAAGTAACAGGGCAGGGTTGCAGCTCTTAATCGTTAATTCACTTTATGTTCAGGCAATGTCTTTGACTCACCTTATTTCAAAATTGTCCTTAATATATATATGAGGCCTAAACATCTCTTCCTGAACGAGATAAAAATGTAAAGTTTGATACCATCCACTGTTGGAAATGGAGCACTAAAATAAACAACTCTTAGATTTAAGTTTGGTGTTGCCAAGTCTGGTGTAAACTTCATGATTTAACATCCTGAAAAGCATTGTAAACTAAGAGCTCAACATTAATTTCTTCTTATTTATCTTCAGTGTTCCATCTTTTTTGATCTATAGAGTCACATTTTGAACATTTAACTATGAGTGTTTAGGGGTTTTTTCCCTTAAAACAACATCACTCCAGAAATTGTGACTTCAGAAATGCTATATATCCCATTAGCCCAAATTGTATGAGCTGATAACAATTGATGTAACAATTGCCATTTACTAGTCCAGATCTAACGATATCCAGTCGTGTTAAAAGTTAGGTTACAATTCTAGTAAATTATTTTATTATTACAGTGTTTCTCTTAACAATCTTCTGTGAATTTCTGAAACATTCATTTATAATTCCATCTAAGATAATGGTCATTTTTATGACAGGAATCCTTGATAACTTCCCATGTGGATGATAAAAAAAATCAATGAAATGGTCAAAAACATCTGATAAAGCAAATTTCATCTGGAAATGCTAAAAAGCTAGAATTAGTGGAGAAAACTAATAAAATATTTTGATAATTTTTCTCACTTTAGGGAAAAATATTTGAGAATATAAAGCATTTTTCCTGTTTCAAAATTTGTGAATGCATTACAGTGACACAGATAATAGCAAATTAGATGTTAAGATACTTCAGTGTATCTTAATGTCTAAATACAAATATTTATGTGGGAGCTTGGTGTTCAATACCTTACAGAAGCTAGTGGAGACCTAGGAGGTGGTTCAATTGCCCATTGAGAGTGTTTTGAGATCCCTATGGGAGTCCTGCCAGGCCTGCAGCTTTTTCTCTAGAGCATCACTCCTGTGTCATCTCTCAATTGCCTTGTGAGTGTAGTTTAGATACCTAAGATATTTAAAATTACACCAGAATCTTATTTATTAGCATTTGCTCATTATCTAGCTGTTGTACCACTACTGAGCACGTGAGGGAAAAAAAGCTTTGGTGCCAGATGCTTGATGAACTTTTCTCTTTCTCTTCCTCTGTTTCTTCTTTTTCAGTAGCATCCTTCTGTCTCTCTGGCTCCTCATGCAGTTCAAAAAATCTAATGTCTCATAGTGGAACTTAACATGCACCTGGTAAAAGTAGCTAAATGTGAACTTTTAGTAGTTTCTGACTATATTTTGTATATATATATATTTTTTTTTTTATATATGTTGTATTTCCAACACCACTTAGTCAACTGAATGAATAAATAGATGCTATTCAGGTACAGAAGTGAGTCTTGATTTGTAGAGAGGCCATATATTTGACCCTGGAGAAGAGAATTTATTAATAACTCCTTGTTTGTATTTTCTATCAATATTCATCAAGCAGGGAATGAACTCCAAAATTATGAAAAAATAAACAATAATAAATGCTCCTTTTATGCCACTGATTAAAGAATATAGAAAATTTGTATCAGATTCTGTAGTGCTCATCTTCACTGTGTGTGAGAAATGTAAGAAATACACTCCAGTATTTGCTTTTCTTTCTTTGGTACTATTCAGGTCTCCTTAAATGTTGACAAATTTTCCATCTGACTCTATATGGAAATGTATACACCTTACACGCTGGGTAAGAGAGAATGACAAAGCAGCAGTGAAAAGACTCTACCAAAGACAGTTGTCATCAAACTGTATCCCTGTGGAACATTGCTGAGAATTTCAAAGCTGTCATATTGTTTATCACTGTATGAAAGTGTGGCTTGCCTGTCATCTTGGAAAAGCTGAATCAGAGTAAGGAGAGCAAGGAAGGAGGATATGAATAGATGAGGAAAACATTCCTCATACAGATTCCTGTGGTTTTCTTTTGTCATAATCACGTTGCTTGCAGTTCCTTTAAAAACAAAAACGAAAAAGTCTTGCCAATAGGTGGTTTTCTAGACTAAATGTCTCTTATCTTCCTGGAAGTATGTGATCAGCAATACTTTCAATAGTTTCCTTCTCCTCTGGATAACTCTTCTCCATGCCCTGCCCATATCACATACAAGGACATTTCTGGTTTGGTTGGTTTTTTTTTTCATTAATTAATATTCTTTGTCTTTACATAATTTGTGAAGTTTAGAATCATTATGACTGGTATCAGTCCTCTTTTTCCTCTTGAAGTAAGCAAAACAGGAGGTATATTTCAAATATCAGCACTTTAGCTGGTGTTCCTGCTAATACACTCTGCTTCATCTCCGTGCTACCAAGTGACCACTTGTTCAGAGTCACAGATAGGTGCCTCTGTAGGAAGGTCTGCAATGGCCAAAGCCACAATTTCTATTAAGTGATGTCCCAGAAACCGTGTGTGCACATGAGCAGTATTCGTGATGGTGGGTACACAACATTGGGTCTGTTTCCTTTTAACAGGGATTACATCTTGGTTCAGAGAACAAAATTTGAACTTTCAATGAATAAAGCCTCTCTTTTATATTATATAATCATTCTAAATCTTCATTATCAAAGAATGTTTGTACTTTTTTATTTGCAAAGATCAAGCCAATAAACAGATTAAATTAGAACTCCTTCCAATGAGCTCTTGGTTGATTTCCGATTAGCGTGTGTCACACTTCAGTAATGTCAGTTCAAACCTTTTACTCTAATTAGGAGAAGATAATAAGATATGACGTTTTTTAATATGGTGTGTTTTACGTTTCTTGCAATGAGGCACTTTTGACACTGACCATGACAATGAAAAAGCATCCAGTATTAAAGAAATACAAAAGTAAAATAAACAATATATAAAAAAGCAGTCTTACATCTTCAAAATAACGCTGCAAATTAAATAATATAATATTTTAGCTAATGTATCATAGTCTAATATAATATGACATGCCAGTAGTGTTAATGCTTAATATGAAATGACGTGATGTCTAATACAGAAGAAAAACAAGTTTTAAAATGTTGGAATTTCCTGTGCAACAGAAAATGTGACTGCTGTCTGGCTCTAAAGGCAGAAGAATGGTGAGGGTGTGAAGAAAAACTGCAAAACAGATGGAGGGGAACATTTCAAGAAAAAGACAAGATGGTGTGGCTCATACTTTGGGATTAGTGAGATTCATCTCCACCAGAAATGTATAACCTTTGGTAACATCTTCCTGTGTTGACTTATCCCCTGCACTGAGCACACACTGGAACTAGCAGTGCCAGCCTGGTGCTGTAAGGGGCAGGAGCAAGGAGCATGCACTGGCTCAGGAATATATCATGCCTGCACAGAGCAAATGGCCCAGTGACTAAAAAACATTAGAACCTACCCTGAGACAAATACTTCTGTGCTCATTATCATAACCTAACGAGGGCTCAAATTAGGGGCTGTGTAAATGGGGTCAAACAAACAAACAAACAAAAAAACGAGGGAATTATTCTAATTTCTGTCAGACACCTATCTTTACTGATATGGTAGAAATACAGATTAAAAAATGCTTATTGTAAGACCCAGGAGTAACAAGATAAATTTGGATAACCAGTTTGCAAATTCATCTCTAGAGATGTGCATATTAATGATGCACAACATAAGGGAAATTCCAATTTAAAGTAAAGGGGGGATGCTACTTAACACAATATTCTGATCAATGAAAAGAGAGATCCATGGACAGGTATGCTTTTCATGTGTTTGTTCATTTGAACATTTCCCCTACACACAGTGATGTTTCTCTGGAAATAAGATGTTCAAGGTCTCTACTCTGGATAATCTCAATTTAAAAATGAGTAATTCACATTTACTACCTAAATTATCAGTTAGGCTTGATACATAATTTGTTTAAATTTGCTTGTATTATATTTAGATTCCCTGCCATTTCTACAACATATAACTCAAGGACTTTTATGTCGCCTGTAGGAAATCANATATATATATTCACAAGTCTCTTTGGGTTATGGATAAATGAATTGTCAAAAAATTCAACTTTAAAAAAATTACATTTATTTAACAAGGTATTTAACCATGTTATCAACAAATAAAAGGGGAAGACAAAAGGCCATGATTTCTGGATATTAAGGATTTTTTTCTCTCTTACCAACAATATCTGTTTTCACCCCATAACAACAAGATCTGCTGTAAGCAGCTGATGTTCATCTGAAGGAAATGGGCTTATATAAAGTTGAATTTCACCCAACAGTATTTTTTTATTGGATTTTTGAACCTAATTAAAACACATCTGATTAGGATCTTAATTATGTTTGTCATATTTCAAAAAAAAAAGTAAGAGCATTGTTACATATATTTTCCTTTAAACTGCAGTNAATATTCTGATCAATGAAAAGAGAGATCCATGGACAGGTATGCTTTTCATGTGTTTGTTCATTTGAACATTTCCCCTACACACAGTGATGTTTCTCTGGAAATAAGATGTTCAAGGTCTCTACTCTGGATAATCTCAATTTAAAAATGAGTAATTCACATTTACTACCTAAATTATCAGTTAGGCTTGATACATAATTTGTTTAAATTTGCTTGTATTATATTTAGATTCCCTGCCATTTCTACAACATATAACTCAAGGACTTTTATGTCGCCTGTAGGAAATCAAAATTAAAATTTATTCTTCTTTTTGTTTTTTTCTTTTTTTTTAATGCAATGAGTATTTCTTCCAGCATCTTCAATTTAGTCTGCTCCATTGCCATGTAATTTAAGGGCAGGCAGTGCAGCACTTTGTTGTGGTAGATCAGGAACATTTTGAATAATATTGCATTTTCCGACAGACTGGCTGGCTGCCGTTTTGGAATTCTGAAGAGTCTAGGGAAAATTTGAGAATTATAAAGATATTTATTATTAGGCTGAATTTTAGAGATATCCTAGGTCCATCAGGATGAAGCTGCCATTCTATGTCTCAAATTGATAAGAAAATTTTCCGTNGTATTTTTTTATTGGATTTTTGAACCTAATTAAAACACATCTGATTAGGATCTTAATTATGTTTGTCATATTTCAAAAAAAAAGTAAGAGCATTGTTACATATATTTTCCTTTAAACTGCAGTTCTTAGAATCTAAAAAAGTATCAAGATTAAAATAACTGCTTTTATTCACAAAATTATAGATTTTGAATAGAATCCTGGTGGAAATATTTTAACAATATATTTATATCAGTATTATAAACTATTAAGTGCCTAATTTGTAAAGCGGTGCTTGTTCATCTATTATTAGGTTTTGCAGATTTTTGTTATGGCATCAGAAACAACGTAATTAATAATAATAACAACAACAATTATATAACAACAACAGTACTGTGAGAAATAATATAAAGACTATAATTTTCGGAGGTGTACATTTGTCATGCAGTGAAGCTTGTTTTCATAGTGGCCATTATACATTTCTAATTTACTAGAGTTCATTGTAACTAGTTTGGCTCAAAGAGGCAGGAAATCTCTGCTTCAGAGAATGGAAACTTATATATATGGTTGACATTATTTAGTAACTTATTTTCTGCATAGGGATTCATTTACTAGAAGATACTGGCAGTATTACAAATTATAATGCCCATGGAGTATAATTCAGAGGAAGATAATTCCCTGCTTTTGTGTTTCATCCAATTGGTCTTCTCCATTTTTCCAAGGAGGTGGGGATTTACAACACATTTAGGCTTCAGAATCATTATTACCTGTCTCTGCCTAGCATTTGACAAAGAAAGTCCTTGCATGCTTATAATCACAATGAAGTCCTCCTTAATAAATTCTAATTTTTTCCTGATTTTGTTACAGTTACAAATTCAAGTTGCATGCTAATATTCTTTGGCTTTCTTAGGAATCCATTATAATCAAAATTTTTTTCAAAAAATTAATGATTTGAATTTTGTAACGGACATTCGCCAGTCAAAAATTCTTTAGAAGAAAGAAAATTATTACTGTTTCTTTTGGTTTTTTTTATTTATACCTAGAATTTTTTTAAGAGTTTCTTAAAAAAAAAAAAGCTTGAAGTGCATTAAATTATAAATTCTTTAGAGCAGAGGATGTACAGGTTATGTGCTTAATAATAATATGACAAATATTCCAAGTAATGTATAGCATGGTTTATTTTGTCTCATATTTCTTCAGATTATTTCAGTTAATCTCACACATGCAGAAAATAAATCTTTTTATTGGGATTCTGTTACTCCTATTCTGTGTGTTCTTTTTAAATAACATCTAATTTTGCATTCAGAGTGGTGACTTTTTATTGCTTACATGTACAGATTTTCAAAACCTGTATTGGCTGAATTTTAGTAAAACAGAACGTTTCCCTTTCAGTATGAAAATTGGACATTTTGTTCTATATCACTGTAGTTTTCTTAACCTGCTTTTCCTAAATCTCTTCTAAAGAGCTTTCATTTTGGTATAATTTCAGAAATTTTGGGGGTAGTTCCTTATGATTCCATAGAACTTTTGAAA
The DNA here is from genome assembly GCA_013397115.1 of Edolisoma coerulescens. Lineage (NCBI taxonomy): Eukaryota > Metazoa > Chordata > Aves > Passeriformes > Campephagidae > Edolisoma > Edolisoma coerulescens. Next base: position 651,662 of record VWZW01005387.1, on the reverse strand, counting down.
ATAATTCCTTTCAAATTTCTGTAGGTTTTACTCCCAGAAGTAGTACATGAAATTATGTTGTACTGCTGTGCCATAGCTATTAATGGCAACCTTTTCACGGACAGCTCCTATAGCTGAGTCATTCTCATGGTGGATGCTTTTTTACAGTTTCAAGTTTCTGCAGGGCTCTGTTAGGCTTATTTTCTTCTGACATAGGCCTGCAATGTCAGTATTACCAAGAAATTCTGTAGAAGTAAAATACATTCAACATTCTATTTCTTTTGTACACATCTGTCTTCACATTTTTATACCTAGTACTATACTAGATATAAATCCAGTTATAAAAGTCTTCAGTATGATATTTTGAGTTATAAATTACAAAAATAATTTCTGAGGCATAATGTTACATTAAGAGCATTCTTTATTAAGATTTAAGAGCTTTAACAAAAATTAGATAGAAGAGCTGTTAAACTGATATGTTTTCAATTAGCATATTATGAGGGGAAGAAACATATTTGAAAAAGAAGTTTTTAAAATAAAAGTAGTAGCTCAACATGTAAATTGTTCACCTTCATAAACATTTTCGTGGAAGAATCTTCATAAACCTGCTGTGATGTTTCTCCCTCAAAAAAAAAGGGCTATTAAACTCTGGAGAGAATTGTACACTGAAATGATCCATACAGACTTCAAGTGAAGGAGCGGCAGAAGCATTCAGTACCTCAGGGATATTCAGAATGACTTAAATCTCCATAAGATTTGTGTTTGCCCTGTGAAGAAAATCAGATTATTCTAGACATCAAAAAGCATTTCAGAAGTCCGAAGAAGAGCACTGCATAAAGAGTTGCCCATAACTAGGAAGTTATAGATGGAAGGATTTTGGTGGAATTTAAGTTGCCAGAATATGTCAAAAAACAGCGATTGTACTACTGAAAAAACAAGCCAAAATATATTTCCTTTCCAATACTTCCAAGTATATAGTCAGTCAAGAAGGCATCTAGTTCTATCTCCCCTTATCAACATTTATTGGCATTAACAAGTTTTAGTTATTAAAATGATTGTGTATGAGGAAGTACTGCTTTCACAGAACAGAAAATGACTACATTACAATAAAAGTCTATGGTTTCAAATTTAAATCGGGATTATGCAGCCACGTTTAAACTGGTCTGAATGAACACTGTGGGCCCTTTGATTTGGGCATCTGATTTCCTCAGGGACCTACGCTGTATGCTGTACTTGAGGGCACCACATCTGCATGCTGCTTTCTGCTTGCTGTGATTTTTTTATATATGGAGAAATATATGGGCTGAATAATGTTAGAGACAAAGCTGTCCTCCATTCTCTGTGAAAATTGCGGTTTTCTAAGCTGTGATACAAATGTTTGTGATTGACTTGTAATAAACCCTTTCTAAAGGAGAGAAGCTTGTTTCAGCTCTGGTCATTTGAAGCGATGGTTCTTGTTTCATCTCTCTCTGTATCTAAACACTTCTTCTGTGCTTTTTTTCCCCCCTCAAACACTCATAATACTTCATTTGGTCCAAATAATGACCTTGGGATCCTTGGGGTGGGTTTAAATACTTTAAAAATTGGGTTCATTCACTTTGTCTGATTTTGGAAATCCAGTCAGGTTTATTTGATCTCTTTACTTACCTGTTTAATTGTGGTGTAATAAAAGTAAAAAAGAGAAAATAAGAGAGTGAAAAAAGTCATCTTCAAACACAATTTTATTTTCTAAAGCATCTATCTTACATTTTAAAGAATTAAAATGGGAGAGGCATAATATCCTTCAGCATTGCTTCAGGTCATAACAAATCTATATTCTGATAACTAGCAATTGCTAATCACCAGTAATTGTTTTCATTACAGCAAAATCTGTGTAGATGGCATGTGCAGTTGAAATTCAGCAGGAAAGCTGACAGGGAAAGTGGGTAAAAATGCAATGACTTTTCAACTATGCCTATGAAAATTATTTTGGATAGATATATATGACAGAAAGTGAAAGAGGCAATACTTTTGCAGAAGAAGAAAACACAAAAATTGTATAGAGACTCAATAATGTGAGAACATCTACAGAAGAGGGAAAGCAGATGAGAAGGAGATGACAAAAACCAATAATTGGAGAAGAAATATTGAAACGACAGTGGGAAATTAAGTCAGATATAAGGCAGGAAAGATGGAAGAAAGAGGAAGAAAATATGGTTTACCTTAGTTCCTCCGTATAGATAATTCTTAGTGAGGGCTCCCTACACTCAGCACTCAATGCCAGTGCTGCAATGGGTACTGCAGAACCAGCATTCTTTGTCCTTTACACTCATCTCTCTCCAGACAGAAGTCATCTGCAAGTCTTCTCATCTGCGTTTGTGGCAGCCTGCTTCCTTGTCTACCCTGCAGTATTCTCATGGACACAAAGACCACAAGCTCTTTGATCATCCCTACTTTCTTCATGATCAGTGGGAGATCTGTTTTGTCTCCAAGCAGTTATTGTCCCCATTCCACAGGATTCTTCTTGATACTTTAGCTTTAAATTGCCTAAGCCATGACAATGATTAGTCATTGTCAGCAAGGAGGTGGAGGTGGTTGGACTGGAAAATGTGGCTGTGTGATGTGATTCATGCTCACCTTCAGAAATGGTTTTCTTTCTTTTGGACTGTGTTCCTGATTCCTTTTATTTCTTTTCCTATCTTCATGGCAAACATTGCAGGCAACAGGAATCCCAAAGGAAGATTGTTTCCCTTTTACATTGTAATATGCTTTCCTGTTTGGAAACATCACCAGCTGTGTTGAGAACAGGATGTTTGTCTTTCTATATCAGCTTCCCGCAGTACAAGACTTTTAGACTTACATATCTTTCTCTCTGGACTTGGGTGCCCATCTCACAAATGGAGAAATGTTCTTAGGGTCCACTTACCAAGTGTCACAGAAATTTGTTCCTCACACTGTAGATTGTAATATTGAAGCAGGTTATGAGCAAATACTGTCCAGAACATCTCCAGGACTGACAAATGCACATTGATAAATATAGTAAACTTATTTAATTTATTAAAGGCCAAAATTAAATATATACCAGGATTATCAAGAATAATAAATACTGAGTTAGTATATATTAATATAAAGTTCAGAAATACAGTGATAAATAGTCTCCACATATCACAAACCAGCTGACCTTAGCCATTCTAACAAATAAAATGTATGTGTTTCAGTAATTCACAGAAGTCACCTACACTACCTTAGACAGGTTATATCTTTTATATCTTTAATGGAGGTAAGTGTGATAAGCAAAGGACCTTCTATCATTGTCATGATGAATATAGAACAGTGAGAAAGTGTAGACATGCTCTTAATCAACTGCTTGATGCTTTTGACATATTTCAATTTGTGCTTAGTGAGTTTGACAGCTGAGATCTAGCCAAATGTTCCCCAAAGTAATGTATATTTCTGCTTTTTCATACAACAGCTTTTTGTATTTGGTGCTTGTATTACTGTGGGAGAGATTCCAGCATAGAGTTTCAGGATCCTTTGGTTCTATGTGTAAGAAGGAAGAAGAATAAAAAGGTTGAATGACTTACCAACAGAAATAGCAGAAAGGGTCCATTTCACTGGATTTTATTCACAAGCAAAAACCAGTGCATTGTCTTCTGTCGTTCTTACTTTTCTAGTATCCAAGCCTTTTGTAGATGAAATAAATACACTAGTGATATCTAATAAAGTCCATTAATGGTCTTAATTATTTGCCTCTTTTTCAGAATAAATATCTAAATAAACATAATTTGAAGATTTCACAGGCTTTCTGAAGGCTGGTTCATGGTTATAAATTATCTTGTAATATAATCTATCTAGAGAGGCATGGTTTGACTGTGAGTTGGTCAGCCATTCTTGGCCAGATGGAAGTCCTTTTGAAGGCAGTGAGCTTTTGGATGCATTCAAATACTCCAACATACAATTTGGCTGCCAGAGACTCTTGACTGAGAAATTTTTGTGCCACACATCTTGTTCCCAGGTTTCTGTTGTTACAAAATAGATAATGTAGATCTTGACAGTAAGCAAGATCGCTAAAAAGAACAAAACCAGAGAAATTTGAGTAATTATCTGTCCTATTCACCGTTCTACACCTAAGGGTCAGCTGTACCTTTTCCTGACACATGTTTAATGCCCAAAAACATAAAATTAAGGTTTTGGTGCCTTGCTGTGAACACCAACAGGGGAAGTTAATCTGATTCATAAAGTGATGATAAGAAACATAATCCCACTGGAGAGGGGTTAAAAAGAGTCTGAGGTAGGGTCTTAGAACTGATAAGAAAAAAAAATATATATAAGAAACACATTTATTTGATTATCCTATTAAACAGGTAGAAATAGAGATGTGTTCAAGTAAAATCAGTGAAGTAATACTACCATGAAAGCAGAAGAGAGAAATCAGGTTTAGGTTTCTAGTCTTTTTGACAATTAGAAGGACTAACAAAAGAGCTCATTAAGAAGTAATAAGCAAGTCAATAGGGATGATAATGGCTAAAATGCTGAGAAGAAAATCACAGGACTCTATGAACAAGAATGTTTTTCTTTGTTGATTTCAGCATAATTGCAGTGTAAAACTAGATTCATATAGTGCAGCATCAGCTAAATTACCTCATAACCAAAAGCAGTTAACTGTTTCCCATCAAAGTTTAAGAGGTATGCATAACTGAAGAGATTCTGGAATTATTCTGTAGGGTTGAAATAGGCCTTCAAACATTTGAAAACCTTGATGTTTACGTCATGTTATCTAACTTGCCCTGTTTTTCTGTCATTAGTTTATTTGATTTTATGTTTCATTCTATTCACTTCCTTTATCTTATTATGAACGAATGAAAGATTAATGCAACCTGAAACGCCAAGTTTTTTGACATGGAAACTAATTACAGCAATTATCACTAGTAACAAACAATTCCTTCCACAAGTGTGTATCCCAGCATCACCAGGGACAGAATATCTTCTCTATTTTACTCTAGGTAGCTAAGTAAATTGCTCAAAGTCCTCTGTAAAGATGAAGGAGACATTCTATTGAGTCTTTAGGAGGCTTATGAAAATTCTATACACAAATAACCTGGATCCCATTTTGATTCTGACCTGTAATTTCCTATGCTTTACTTCAGCTATTACAGATCCCATCACAGGATTAACTCAATCTGTGTTTACATGTGCGATAGCAAAAAGATTAATAACAGAGAACTCTGTTGTTGCTTATCAGTTTTTCCCAAGTGCAGGCAGGAAAAAAAAACACCCTCTTATAACCCTAAATTAATACCTCAAGTATCCAAAACATAGATATTAACTGTAATACTGCACATTTATCTGATTAAAATAACTCAGAAAAAAGATTAAAATAAGGGATTTGTATGATATGTAGACAGTCCTATACCTTACATTTTATTACAAAGTAAAAGTAACTTTGAGAGTCTTAGTGTTGGTGTTTTCATTTTAATACAATTTCTGTAAGTCTATTCGTTTAAGGTCAATCCATCTCTGATGGCCTATTTTAGAAAAAAAGGAAGCAGTAAGGCCTAAGTGAAAAAGTAATGGCTCAGAGGCTTTTTTCTGAATCCATACTCCAAGATGAATTTAAATCACACAGCAGGACTCATTTAGAAGTAAAGGTTTTGAGTCAAGCAGATCAGACCCAGGGTTTTCTGATTTATTTTTAGTTCAGCATTTGTAGGGCTTAATTGTTAAACATTTCTGAAGAAAGTGAAGTGCCTGTTTCTGTACTCAAGTCATTATGGCTGGTAACTGTAGCACTGCACATAGCAAGATGTACCTTGCATTTTCCATTATTAGGAAAAAAAAACCCCAAAAAGATATGGCCAAAGTTTGAACCACACTATTTATTGTAGAATATCTGCCACACACTAAATTTGCTCCTAAAAATCAATGAAATTCCATTTTAGAACAGTAATGGGGAAAATAAATTGTTTTTCCATGCTCAGTCATTATTTCAAGTAACTAATTCAGTTACTATACTTCAGAGTGAAAATTTAAATCTGGCTTATGAATGGTTGCATGCAAAAAACTATTTAAGTGTGGCTAAGTTGAAAGACTGTAAATCTCATATTGGTCAAAATTGAACAAGTCTCTAAATCTCATATTGCTCAAAGTTGAACATACTGAGTACAGAATTCATCCTTCTGCATCTTCACTCGACTGCCCCATGTACTGCTGAAAAGAGTAACTACTCTAGTCTCTTTAGCAATTGACCCTGGGGGGATGACTGGTGCCCACTGAAGGCACTCCGTTCCTCTCCTCCTCAGCTGGACAGAGGAGAGGAAATATAACAAAAGGCTCGTGGGCCAAGAGAAGGGCAGGGAGAGATCACTCACCAATTGCCATCATGGACAAAACAGATTGACTTGGAGAAAATTAATTAATTTATTATCAATCCAATCAGAGTAGGATAATGAGAAATAAAACCAAACCTTAAAAACCTTCCCTGCAAAAACACCACCTCCCTTCTTCCTGGGCTTAACTTTACTTTCCATTTTCTCTTGCTCATCCCCATCAGTGTCATGGGAGGACAGGGAATGGGGGCTGCAGTCAGTTCATCACGTGCTGTCTCTGCCACTCCTTCCTCCCCAGTGGGAAGGCTCCTCACACTCTGTCCCTACCAAGTGGGGTTTCTACCATGGGAGACAGTGCTCCATGAACATCTCCAAGGTGAGTCCCTCCCACAGGCTGCAGTTCTTCATTAACTGACCCAGCATGGGTCCCTTCCACAGGGTGCAGTCCCTCAGGAACAGGTTGCTTCCTTGTGAGCCCCCCACAGGGTCACAAATCCTGCCAGCAAACCTGCTCCAGATGTGCTCCTTTCCGTGTGTCTGCAGGTCCTACCAGGAGCCTGTTCAGCATGGGCTTCCTACAGGGTCACAGTCTCCTTTGGGCATCCACCTGCTCTGGCATGGGGTCTTCCAGGGGCTGCCGGTGGATCTCTGCTCCAGCATGGACCTCCATGAGCTGCAGGGGCACAGCTGCCTCGCCATGGACTGCAGCAGGGGCTGTAGGGGAATCATGGTTATAGCACTTTGGAGTACTTCCTCCCCCTCCTTCTTCCCTGGCTTTGGTGTCTGCAGAGTTGTTTCTATCACATATTCCAAGTCCTCTCTCCAGGGGTGGTTGCACAGGATTTTTTTCCCCCTTCTTAAATCTGTCATCCCAGAGGTGCTACCACTGTTGCTGATGGGCTTGGCCTTGGCCAGTGGCTGCTCTGTCTTAGAGCCAGCTGGCATTGCCCCTGTTGGACGTGGGAGAAGCTTCTAGAAGCTTCTTGCAGAGTCACTCCTGCAGCCACCTGCTACCAAAATCTTGCCATGAAAAAACAATACACAGGCCTTGAGCAAGACAGAAACACAAAACAAAATCCTGGTCAAAGCAAGGATGACTGGATTTTCAGAAAGCTTATCAGAGGTTTTTATGAGACTTTTTCTTTCGAGAACCAAACTGACTTTTTCTTTCAACATTTTTTCCTGTCTTCCACCTAAATCTCCTCCCAAAACCTCTTTCTAATTCCATTAGACCCACTTCCATTCAACAGTTCTTCCTAAATTCCTATTTCTTTCTCTGTAGTTTAATTAGTCCTTGGATATTCTCACCCACAACATTTACTTCCATTAACTTACACAGTTTGCTGGTATCACTGTGCCTACTCTGCGCTGAAAAAATAGCTAAACAAATATTTAAGACTTTATTGTCTAGTTAAACTGAAATCTTTCAGCAAAAGAAACTATTATATTACAATGTATATAAACAAGAGGATAAAAAATTACAAGGTGAAAGGAAAACACAGGTTGTAGAGAAATAATGGCAATTCTAAGAACGCCAAAAGAAGCATTTCCTATACTGTCTTATGTGCCTTTTTGGGCACTTCTTACCAATTTTTTGTGATTGCATATGTCCCTATAGACATGGATTTTCTTTTTTTTTTTTCGGTTTCAGGACTTAAGTACTGAAACAAGGTTGCATAAAGAGAAGTTTGTTTATTAACATTTTCTCAAAAAGATATGTTAAAAATTAGGCATCTCTCTCTCTTCTGTGCATTTCCCATTAAATACTCAAGCATTTAGATCCTCTGCAGTATTGTTACACTTTTAGCTCTACAGACCATGCCTTTGTTAATCTGTGTGGACCTGTAAAAACTGATGACCTGTACCAACTCTTTATGCTCTATATTAACAGATATTTTCAAAATATATAATGAAAATACAACAGAATGTGCACAAACTTACACATGTACTACAGTTGACCTAATTTTAGATAGCTGTCAATGCTATTAATAGGGCTATTCATTTTAATGTAGCTACTAGTACTTAAGTTACTATTAAAATTGAAAAAACGATAATGGTAACTATGTAATTGACATATGATAAATCAATAGAGAACTATTAGTTATTAGAAGGCTATTTTTATTCATATTTTAAAAATAAAAATTATATTAGAATAGTAGAAGTAGCAAAAAGGGAAACCCCACACTTAGTGTATCTTATGTGAAATCCTATCATCTGAATGTGAATTTCTCTATGAAATAATAAATTTGTTTTCAACTGTTTCAACAGATTTTATTTATTTCAGTTTACTACTTGTTTCTTGTAGGGTATTTCTTTTGTTGAAGTGACTAAACTAAAAATGCACTGCTTGCCAGGAGTTGTCTTTTTTTTCGAACAGACATTCATAAAACATATTGAGAAATACATTCTAATCTTTTCCTTAATCCTAATCTTTTCAATAAATTTCAAAGAAGTTTAATTGTTTTCAACATCACTTTTTTAAAGGAAAAAAATATACTGCATTTGGCTCTATCTGGGAAAAAAATGAAAACCTTTATCTGAGTAAAAAGTTCTATGAATGTTTCATTTTAAGAGAGAAAGTAATTTTCGTTTGAATTTTTTATAACAATAAACATTTCAACAAGAGCTGGTGCTGAAGCATATTACAAAAGAGAATCTTCTGACACTGCTCTCTGAGCTTCATTTGTTACAGAAAATCAGCCCAGAGAGTCTTGTTCTCCACAATGTGAACTTTAAACATTTCATCCATTCTAATAACATAAAAAGAAATTAGGACCATAGGCACTAGCTCTCTACATTCTTGATGAGCTGCTGCTATTACACACTTGCTTCATAAATTATCTTTTGGCTCTAAGCCACATTCAGCCTCCACTTGATGCTCTGATCTCTAAATTGCCAGAGGATCTGCAATACAGGAGGATTCAGCAAGCTGTATTCTGTTATCATCCCAGCAGCTGAAGTCTGGCACAGCAGCATGACATTTGATTGGTAGATTGCCACCTAATAAATTAATGTAATAGATAATAGGATTTAATTGCTTGAGTCTCTCCTTTCTGTAACATCAGCTAACCTGATGAGTAGCTCACATTTTTGCTGACACAGTCAGCAGTTCTGATGGCCTTTACAGTAGTAATATCAGTTTTTGGCCAAGTCTGGAGAAAGTCTTTGAGGATTCACCTAACTTTTGTATTCCTGGCTCAGTTACCTATACAGACATTTTGCAGACTCCATTTTCTACACATCCATTCCTTATGTGGGAAAATTGCTCCTAATTAATCATCGATAGGAGAAGAAGAGAGAGAAACTATTTTTGGATGACCATGATTTGGGAGCCCAGTAGCACTCCCGCTCTTCCAAATCCCTGGAAAAAAATGTGGTGGGATCAAAAGGCATCTCTTTTTACAAAATTTGTAACAGATTCTCCTGTAACTCCCTATTTTGATACTTCTGTGTAGACACTTCTTATTTCACACTCTAGAGGGAATTACTTATATTTTTGAGATTGGACTTTGTAACTTAGGAAGATGCTATTTTCGCCTTCTTCCTCACCCTATCATCTTGTGTCATACAAGCATTGACCCGTCTATATTTTGATTACTCCACCAGTAACATTAGAAAGAAGTTGAATATACTGTATGTAATCCTTCCTCACTGCTCTTGGGAGGCAATGGCTATGCAGGTGAGGCATAACAGGCATTATAACTGCATCAGACTATCAGTCACTGATCATGAAAATGCACCAGAAAAATTTGGAAGTTAAATAGTGTAATAAAAAGGGATACAGATGAGTAGAGGAAGAACTCTGACAAACAGAAAGGGAGTCAGGTCTGTGGTGATGCACCTTCCCCAGGTCTATTCATCAAGGGGAAAAGTATTTTAGTCCACCTTAAGAGGACAAGGATTTTTGGCAGCAATCCTATGGTTATCATGTTGGTTATATCTACTAGAGGTTTCTATCACAAAGGATTTATGTTTCTTAGATCTCAGTTTTTTGTAAATGTGAGTTTGTAGCAGAATCACAAAGAAAAAATGATGAAAACGCAATATGTAATCTGATCTGATGTCTAAAGTAGGTAATGTGTATTTCCAAAATAAGGAGAAAACCCTGGGCACTAATTTTGGAATTACTGAGACAGAAAGATTACTCCAGCTTTTGATGGCTGGAAAAATCACCAGTGTCCAGAGTCTTGTTGAATAAATATTCCTTCTAAAAGTTCTGTTTGCTTACCGAGTCAATAAAAGTCAGGAATCTAGATAAGGAAAAATCTTTACACATATTTTTGACAAGGGGCTCGTGTTTTCAGTTATGTTCATAAGCAACTACAAGATAACCTCTCATTTCTGCTGCTTCCTTGACCATGTTTGCATTTGACATTGTGCTATTATCCAGAGAGGTTTGGCTGTCAAGTACAATACATAGACACCTGACACCAGGAATTTTCTGGTCTTAGTGTAGAAAGAATGTTTTTAGAAAATAGCATTTTTGTCCCTCTTTGCCATATTTTAGACCTGACTCAGCACTGCTGCTCTAGTTACACTCCTTTTCTGCCCTGCTCTTCATACATGGAACACACACATCTTAATTTGTGGTGAGTTTGCTAGCTATTCAGCTGGTAGATGTACCACACACTCTCTTTCCATGGGGAACTGGGATTGATGTCATATTAGTCAATTTTTTTAAGAGTGAAATATGAAATAAAACTAATTTCTAGGTAGGTCTTAAGGTAATTCTTTCAAGACCTGGGTGTGAATTATGTTCTGTTAATCTGGAAAATCTTTCCTTTTAGTCCAGTGTTGCAGGCAGCAAATCTTTGTTTCAACATCATATGGGACAGATAGAATCTCCTGATTTTCTTCAGGTAAGAGATAAATGATTAGCAGGCATTCCCTCTTTCTTGTTCAGAGTTCTTGTAGTTACACATTTTGGGGTTTTTTTTGTTGCTTGCCTTAGTAAAACTTTTTTTTTATGAGTTTTTACTTCTTTACTGATACTGCTCAAAGCATTGCAAGGAGTTGTAGAAACTTCTTTTAAAATTACTTGGCATCATTTACACGAAAGGTTAAACTTTCACAAGTACTGTTTCAGTAGTGTGTTAGCCAAGGTGGTGCTGACTTTAACACTGAGAAGAAATATTGGGAACTGGGTCCTGAGCTCTAGATAACTATATATATATATATATATATATTTATCATAATTATCTCAGTTGTCTGGTTATCATTCCCGTAACTGGGTAAAGAATCATAGCAATAGTTTAAAGTGGCTACTATTGACATGCAGAGTTCAAGGCAGGATTTGTTAAAACTTCTTAAGGTATTGAAAAAATAATTTTCACTTCCCTGTGCTTCAGTTATGTCATCTGAAAAAAATGGATATCATAATATATCTTTTGAGTTTCACTGCAGTGCTATGTAAGATTTAGTCAAGAGATTTTTTAATTTTGGAAGAATGAGAAGTATATAAGGGAAAGGTATAAAGAAAACACTTCAGATAGTAGTATCCATTTATACATATATTTTTTTTTTAGCTTGCATTACGCTTATTTGCTAGACATTTATGTGCTCTTCCATGAGCTGTACAGATACTGGGACTTGAAGTCTACAGGGAACAGACATGTAAGTACTGTAAAACTTCAAAATAATACAGAATGATGCAGGAGATCTCTAGAAAACTCATATATGTTTATATATATATATATGAACATATCTTTGAATTAATAGTGAAGTTCTACATATTGCAGCTGGAACTGTTTGTGATGAAGCAATATAATAATAAAACAACTTTGTAATGAGGAGTAGAAATGGTAAGAGAGAAATCAGCAGTGTACAGATAGTACTGGTGCATGGCAATTGCCAGAATCATTTATGGATTCTATTTTTACAATAGAATAGTAATATTTTTATACTATCCTCCAGTAAAAGGAGGGAAGTGCTTTTATATCTCAGAAGAAAATGTAAAATGTTACACGAATTTATATGAAGAGAAGAACTGTGATCACATCAAGTCTTAAGAGGAAAGTACATTATTATGCATACCACAAAGTAATGAAGTGTCCAAGATTTTCTTACATTATTTTTACTAACAGTTTTCAAGAGCTATTTATCAGCTTTTAAATTGCTTTCTACTGGTAAAGTTCACTCCCTGATTATCTGGTGTCTTTCTAACTTTTAGCCTGGAAGTATGAGTGCAGTAACAGGCTCCATAGCCTCTTCCCTCCTTTGCTGGGCTTTAACTGGCACGATGTGGTGAAGCTGTGCAACCTGGGTTGGGTAACTGCAGAAAGACATCTTGGAGAAATCTGTGAGAAGTATCCTCAGGGGTTTCCCTTTGGCCCATTTCAAGAGTCACGTCTTAACCTCCCCTTCCCTTGCAAAGCAGTCCACTCTTGCTCTTGACACTTCAGAAAAAACAAATCTAGAAACGTAACTTAATTTTTTACTCTAGGATGTGTACCAATGGTTTAATAAATAGCTCTCTTAAAGAGGGGCTTGTGGTCTCTATCTCTGGCTGTTTTCTAGTAAAGACGTGTTTAAATTGTATCCAGATCTTTAGATGTTTTCATACTGGGTTTATACATTGAGGTAATCTATTTCTATTACAATGTATCAAAATTTCTTTATGGCTTTAATCTCTACATAAAGAGGTTTCCAGGGATTTCTGCTAATCTGAGGTATTGAAATATCATCAAGTGAAAAATTTAGAGTTCTGAGTTACATGAAAAATCATGTTCAGCACTTCTTTCCCTAATCAAAGGTTGGATATTGGAATTTAAATTGAAGATAGATTTTTTTTTTTTAAGGAACTTAATTTATTTTGTTCAATATTTTTTATAGGACTGTGATGTTTTCACTGTACATAAAAGTGAAATCAGTATTAAAATGATTACAGCTGGACTTTCAAAATGCTTTGGCATGGAAAGTAAAGTGGCTAGTTGTTTTCTGCTACATTTAAAATTGCCCAAATTATTTAGGTCAAAAATATTTCCAAATATCAAGGAGTTCCTTCACTTCTCATCTGTCTGCCTGAGGCTTCTTTCATTAGGCTGTTTTTTAGCTAGCAAATATAAGAGAGCCTCAAAGATAAGGAAAAAAACCCAAACACAAAAACATAAAGGCTATTTTAATGATATTGGAAAATATATTTGATGTCATTATGAAAAAAAATGTGATGTTCTTCTGTAGCTGTAATTTGTCTGAATTACGAAAGAGTAACAGTAAGAACAAAGACATATGAAAGAACACATCAACTTGAATGTCCAGCTCTTGCAAAGCTTCAGGCATTGATATATGTGGCTTATGTTATGTAATTGAGAAAAACAGCAGCTATGTGTTGAAAAAAAATCCTATTCATAAATGAATCTTCTCATATCTCAGGCAAAGAAATTTGAATTTGAATTCTTTTAAGTGTAATGGATGCTGAAGAGTATGTCTCTTGAAGAGATGAGTGTTGTATTTAGGGTAAAGCACAAAAAAATTGCAAGTGGAAAGCAGTTGTAGCTGCAGAATATGAATTTACTCACTTGAAAATTCAGTACTTTGATTTCATGGGTAATAGTTTTAAATAGGAACATATTCACAGACTAGAAAAATCATAAAGAGAAGATAAATCCTTTATTAACTTTCTTTTCTAATAAAGTAGGACATTTTGAAGGTCTTTTCTTACTGAAATATCACTGTAAAACTGAAATATCACTGTAAAACTGAAATAGACTTTGTCTCTAGTCCACACTCCTGATGAGAGCTAGGGCAGCTCTCAGGTCAGACTCCTTTTTTCAGGGCTTTACTTGGTTGAGGCTTGAAAACCTCCAAGGAGCCAACTTCTGTGGGTAACGTCTTCCACTGCCTGGCTCTCCCTGAGGGGAAAAAGTCTTGCCTTATATCTGAACTGAATCTCCTGTGCTTTGGTTTCTTCTCTCGTCTCTTAAACTCCTGCAAAGAGCCTCAGTGACCTTCCTCTAAGTGTTGTAGGGCAGTGGTGAGGCTCCCTGAAGCCATCCCTTCCTCCAGGCAGAACAAGTCCCAGTTTCTCAGCCTCTGCTTGAAGGGTAAGTGTTCCAGCCTCAATCATGGATGGATTGACCTTGGTTGGATGCCAGATGCCCACCCCTGCTACTCTCTCCCTCCCTTTCCTCAACAGGAGGAAATAAAATTAAAGAATTTTTGGATTGAGACACAGACATGAAGATCATTTACCAAAAATACCATCAAGGACAAACCAAATTTGCCTTGATGAAAATAAATTTATCACTAATTAATTAGATTTGGACCATGAGAAACAGAGACAAAATTGAAAACCCACCTTCCCCTCATCCCCCTTTTCACCTAGACAACTTCACTGCTCTCCCCACTCCTCTACTTTGTCAGCCCTGAACAACACAGGGATGGTGGGGATTGGGGGATTATGGTCAGCCCATAACTATACCTCCTTACATTTGCTCCCTGCTCCAGCATGGGTTCTCTCCATAGGCTGCAGTTCTTCAGGGTGGTCCTGCTCCAGTGTGGACTCCCATATGAGCTGTAGGGAAATAACCACTCCACCTTGGTCTCCATGGGCTGCAGGGGCTGTCCCAGTACCTGAGTATGACTTTCACCTTCTTTGAACCTTGTGCTCACGGGACTATTTCTCACTTTTTTTCCCCACTCTCCTCTCTGTCTGTGCAGTTTTCACTCTTCCTTAAATAGATTTTTCCAGAGCTGCTACTAGTTTGGCTGATGGATGCAGTGGGTTCTGTCTGGTGTCAGCTGGAACCAGCTGTGTCCAGCATGAGGTGGCCACTGGCATCTCCTCACCAGGGTCACCCTGCTGGGCCCCCACTGCCAGCATCTAGACATGGGTGGACGCAGGTACCATGCACATCTCATTCCTCCCTACTTTCCAGTAATATCTTATCTTACTTTTCTCTGATTTTTTTACAGATTTTTATTTTTGTGTGGTAATGATCAAACTGAATGAATATGCTGAAAACCAGGCACAGGGACGTTTTGGGTAGTAAGTGGGACTTCAGCCATCCCCTCTAGATCCAGGTGGCTCACATGCCTTCACCATGGGACATGGTGGCCAATAGGCTCGGGATCCTTCAGTTGGGTTGACAGCTGGGCAAGTACTGAGGAATACTTGAAATACAAGGAACTATTTTGTCCCCACTGATGAACACAAAATAACTAACATCTCAGCTATCACGTCTGATGTAGTAGGTATGTGACAGCCTGTTCAGTTAGTCTCATGTCAGAGCTAGAAGTCATACTTCATCTCCATATTTTGAACCCCAATTTGATCAAATACTAATATTAATAAGTCAACCTACACTGTGCCAGCAAATCATTCACTTGGATGTGAACCATGCAGGAAGAAATTATCTTAAGCCTTGATTAAACACTCTGTTCATGTTTAGAAGTGTAAACCAGGACTACATGCAAACAATTCTTCTAATATCAAGAGCAATCCTATAGAACTTTGACGGTATTTATTTACCCAGTAAAACAACATTCCTTTGACTTCAGTGGAAGTCTTTCCAGAGTGAAGATTAAGGAATGTGAAACCTCATATTATCATGGAAATGTATATACAATGCCTTTACTGAGCCTAATGACACAGCAGGGAAGTGCTCAAAAATCCTGAATGTGTTAATAAACTACTTTTTAAAAGGCCATTTTCTCACAGGGACCAAAAAGATTATTCTGAGCTGTTTTACTGAGATTGAGCTATTTCAAAACCCCAAGACAAAAATCTATCACCTTCTTTTATTTTGTAAAAGTGGCAAAAATGTAGCATTTCAGCTATGAGCTTATTTTTTCCACCACATCTACTTTACAGTGCTAACAATCAAGATGTTTACAGTGCTATTAATATCAAACCTGTAAATGTGGAGTGATTTTGTGTTGATCCAAATTCTGCAGAAATAAATGTGCTGAGAACTGAAAATGAAACTGGAAATAAAATGTAACATTTAGTGCCCTTTGAACACTATGTTAAAACATGCAATGCATCTTACAACACTAGGAACTCTTGGTTTGAGAATAAATTTCTTTTAAAAAGTAGTTTAAAGATCACTCATGTTATTTAGCTTGATAATGTTCATTTACAAACAAGGAAATAATAATTCTTTTCACGTCAGAAATTACCAGGTGAAAATGCATGGCTTCTGTTATAGTGGCTAGTAGAAATAAAAATATTTGTTTCTCACTTGAAGGGGTCAAAGCACCCCCTCCTTTCTGAATAAAAAGTCACAGACAGCTACAATTGAAACAGCTGCAGGTGACTAACTGTAGGTAACTACCAACCTTTTGGCAATATTAATGAGGACAGCAGGAAGGATAAACATGTCTTTATCATATAATTAATTATTGTTACTGTTCTTGTTGCTACTTATGATTTGAACCTCTGTGCTGAGCTTTACATCGTCCTAGACAGGGGGAAACAAATAAAGACATATTCCTTCCCCTTGGGAGTTAATGATCCAAAAATAACCCACTCACCTCTGCCAGGTGAGAGCATTGGTAGGTGGTGGCAAAGAATTATTCATTGCCAGTTCTAAACTGGATCAATAGATAATAAAGATATTTCACTCTACCAGACTGATGAGCACATTTAATGAGCATTAAAATCACATGTGGATACTGCTAATATTGAAAGCAGAAAATCAACTTGGTTTAAAAAATCTATAATGGTCATTTCTGAAATGTTATTCTGAAAGATTTTTACAATGGAAAAAAGTCAGGAATTTGAAGACCATTGTTGTGACTTGACTTTTATATCAGGACCATAAAAAGTTACTTCTTTGTTTTCTGCTTTGGACTTTGCACGTTACACTATTAAAGGATGCAAGATTTTTCCTATGAGATTTTACTGTTCTTTGGCATCCTCTTTGTCCTTCTCTTTATTTATTCACTCAGATTTTCTGTGAATTTTCTGTGAAGTTCCTTTCCAGAAGTTTTTTCTGAATAGGCAGAGGTATAGCCATAGGAGAAATCAAGAAATACAAAGAGAAGAAGTTTCCATAAGAAAATTTGAAATTTCACAAAAGAAAAATTTTTTGATTTAACTTGGGTGTGAGTTTTTATTTCTATCTTCTTTATCTTTCTCCTTCTACCTAAAACTAAGCCACTATTAGAAGTAAAAAATCAAAGTACAAATAGCCCTTTTTATAGGTCAGAGAGGACTCTAGAAATGTGCACATTTAAATATTGATATTACATGATGTAACACGGCTTGAATTATTTTCAATTATTATTCAACAACTGCTTGCCAGTCACACAGAAATTTTGGTGCCATCTCTCTCTTCATAGTAACAAAGAAGGAAAAAAGCATCAAATCATAATATAACCCTCATTTTTTAACAAATAAGCGTATACTATGACAATTAGTCTCTTTGCTTTTATCCCTTATCAAACACAATTACGTAATTACAGTGTACAAGAAAGACATAAAAACTCTATCAGTTTCATGTGGTAGGATTTTATATCCATCTCTTTCCAGTGCAAGACAAAAAAATATGTGGGCTTTTTTTTTGTTACAGATATCCAAGTAACCAAAGAGAGGTATTATGATGGTGCTGAGGGAATTACCAGATTTTAGAACCCATTTTTCCTTTTTTGTCCTTCATTCTGCTGTCAGAATAAATCAACAAGATTTTAATATTCAAAAAGTAGGGTAAGAATCAAAAATGAACATCTTTTGACAATTCAATCATTTGTCTCTTTATTATAAAGAATGAAACAGTCTTTGAACAAGTGGTTTTTTCTTTTGCTTAGGTTTTCTATGGAATAAAAGTAGGTTTCTTAACAATGCATTATAGCACACCAATGCCTTAGGAACAAGGCAGTATTGGTTTCTATTCTACAGAGTATGACATACTTAGTTGTGCTGCAAAAGACTGCATTTCTAGAGATCCTTTTCCTTATGATTGTCCCCTTGGTACAAATATTTCAAGATCTTTGAGGTTAAGTTTGGACCAATCACACAGTGAATTAGGCAATGTAAACAGATTTTGCATTGATTTTGTGAGAAGCTGTGAAATAAAATGCAGCATCCACTAGTATGAGTGTAGTAGTATGCATTTGAGTGATGTAAGACCCAAAATTACACAAGGGGGAGATTTTCAGAAGAACCTGAAATTTTATATAAAGGTGCATGAGCAGATGTGGAGGGAGTCAAAGTAGCACTAGAAAGACCCACAAACATAAGCAAGGAAGAACATATCATTATTACCTCCCTTTCTGCCTTCATTGGTGAAATTAGCTCAGACAGTGCTCCGTTTTGCTTATAAAAGCCTTTATCCTGAGCTTACAGCACCCTTTAGAAAAGTGAGAAATACAGTCAAATCAGACTGAAATGCAATAATGTCTTTACACAACCAAGCCAAAGAAAGTAATCATCTGTAAAGAAACCAAATCCAAGAACTATCTTTTTCCTCCACAGATACAAGCTCTAAGCATATTTTTATCATTCACAATGTGCGGGTATTTCAGCATGTCCTGCAGACCAGGAAATATTAGGAAACAATTTGCTCATATTGGAAGTGAATGCAAATCATTCTGCTAGAGTAAAATGACTTTGTAGAGGTGGGGCGGGAGAGGATTTGCCTTCATCTAGGAAAAGAAACGAGATGTGGAGCCTTATTTGTGTGCTTCTTTGCCTCAGACTGCTCGAGTTTGCTGTTCAGAAGGGGTGGCACTGCATCCCACACTGCCTCTCCTGCAATCTGTTCATGCAAGGACCGTCCATCTGCTGGGTTTAAACAGACCCCCAGTTGCTTGTGTGTTTGTTCACAGATGTAGGTAGGAGGCTTGACTGAGGGTTTCTAAAACTCGAATCCAAGATTATGAGACACATTTGCAAACATGCTTGCATATAGCAGAGTCTTATCTGTTTTCTGGGAAATGCTCTATTGTTTGACTTGCAAATCAGTTCCATTTAAATTGAAACATGGTAGTGATACTTGTGCATATAAAATTAAATTTGCACAATATCACTTCTATTTAGTCAAGTACTGTAAAATATACAATGACAGAAAACATTAAAGACAGCATCCATGAAATTATTATACATGAAATAACAACTATTTGACAAGAGAAAGATTTGCAAGGAGAGTCTGTTTCCAAGAGAATTGGTTTGCAGACTATGGGAAGCGTAGCACTTGAAAATAATACTATAATTTCAATTGATTCCCAAGGGTTCGCTACAAGTAAATCAACTGCTATATTTTTAACAAAGGACTGAATTGGCCTCTTTATAAGAAAATTACAGATTGCTGCAAAAGTTTGATTGCAACTAAAAGAGCTTTTTAATTCTTTCAGTCTTTCCTCAGGAATGTCTCTTTCTCCTGAAAGCAAGTTCTTGGTATTGGAAAGTAAGCGTGGAATATGACAGAAATGGTACAGAACAAAATGCACCAACACATGACTATCTTGTTTTGACAAGAAGAATCTTTGTAGGAAGATGTTACTATGTTATTTAATAAAATACTAAGTGGGACTTTCTTCCTACTCTACCAGCTGCAACAGAGCGTTAGATTACAATCTACAAATAAGGTTTGGGTTCACTTGCAAGAGGAATTGTATGGGACAAGGCTAATGCTCTTGTTGTCTCTGGGTTTTATGGTTATTATTTGATACCTTCTATGAACACAATTTGGTTTGGAAAACAAATACGTGATCAGTGAATCACAAGTGATGTATGGATACATGGATGATTTCACTTTCATCCTAAACATATGTTTCTGTAAGTGCCTAAAGGAAAAAGTGCTCATTATAAAATGAAAGAGCAGATTCTCATCTCTCCATGTAGTTTTTCCACACATCCAGAGTGATTCAGCTGCTGAGCTGCAGAACAAGTCCAACCTGCCCAACATCCCTAGAGCACAGTTATGTTCCCAGATGCTGTTCTGCAAGATGATCGAAACACAACTGAGAAAGAATTCTGTCAACTACCTAGGCAAGTTAGACCACATTTGTCAGTCTATTTTATTGGCTGCAGGATAAATGTTAGCTTTTGTTATCAGTTTTATAGTATTCCAGGTAGCGTTGATTCTACCCTACATCTTCAATTTTTTACTGATGTAATTTTCTTGATGTAAGTGAAGTTAAACCAGGATTTAGATACCAACTTTGCTAGGAACTGAGTGTACTTGAGAAGTGAGTAATTTCAGACTTTACCAATACAGTAGGATCTGGCCCATATGCAGATGGAAGGAATAGTAGGATAAAAGCAAGATTTCTTTATCGCTAAATGATGCTGTCCATTGATAGATATCTCTGGGGAAATCCTGGGAGTTGGCAACTGATATTTCATAGCATTAGAGAGTGGTTTGTGTTCAAAAGGACTTTTAGAGGTCATATAGTCCAAACCCCTTGCAACGAGAACAGACATCAACTAGGCCAGGTTGCTCAGAGCCCTGTCCAACCTAACCTTGAATGTTTCCAGGGATGGGGAACCTACCACCTCTCTGGAAAACCCATTCCCACCACCTCTTCATAAAATAATTCATCCTTATATCAAGTCTGAACCTAAACTCTTTTCGTTCAAAACCATTACCCATTGTCCTGTCACAACAGGCCCTACTAAAAATTCTGTCCCTGTTTCTCTTGTAGGCCCTCTTCAGGTACTGGAAGGATGCAATAAGGTTTCCCTGGAACCTTCTCTTCTCCTACCCGAACAACCCCAATTCTCTCAGCCTTTCCTTGTAGGAAAAGTGTCACAAACTTCAGATCATTTTTGGGACCTTCCTCTGGACTCGCTCCATCAGGTCTATGTCCTTTCTGTGCTGGGGACCCTAAAGCTGTGTGTAGCAGTCCAGATGGGGACTCACAACAGCAGAGCAGAAGGGGAGGTTCACCTCCTTCGACCTGCTGACCAAGCTGCTTTGGATGCAGCCTAGGACATGGTTTGCTTTCTGGGCTGTGAGTGCATACTGTTAGCTCATGACCATCTCTTCATCCAACTGAACCCACAAGCCTTTTCCCGCAGGACTGCTCTCCATCCCTTCTTCCCCCAAACTGTATTGATAACCCTTACCCAGGTGCAGCACCTTGCATTTGGTCCTGTTGAACCTCATGATACTTACAAGTACAAAACACAAGTGTATCGTGCTTAACAAACTACTAGAAGCTGATTTCAAACACATTTGTGACTTAGATTGTTATATGTTTTCAATTCAATTTTACCAGTACTTGCTTTGAGAGACCTAAATTTGCTTTTACAAGAAAAACTGAGACAATCAGTACAGAGCAGCTACAGAAATAAAAGTTGCATTCTTCAAACAATAAAATCCTTCAGTAAAACCAATGTCCATGATGAGTCAGCAGAATTATGTGTTTATATTCAGTAGTCATACTCCCTTCACAGACCTGTTTGCAAGTGTAGATCTGATCTGTACTGGTGAAGGCAAAAATGAGTATGTTTAAAGCATTTTTGGCCATGACCATCCCTTGAGGTAGTGACTGTGCATGAGCACTGGGCAGTTTCTGTCCCCTGAAAAAAGATCATCTGCAAAAATGCTGATGAATATTGTCCTAATTTCCATCTAGAAATCACATATTGTAAAATATTTTGTATTTTTTTAAGTAAAAAAAAAAAAAAGAAATTGGTGGAAGGGGTTATAATTTTTAATATTTTAATGATTTAATGTTTTGTTGTTGGCCAGCTTGAAGAACAGTTAAGATTTTTCAGGAAGCATTGAATGTGAATTGGATGGCTCTGCTTTACAGGGGAAGAAAACGCCACACAAAAAAATCCTGTTTAAGATGCAGCTAGGATGCTCACTCTAGAGGAGAGCAGCTGTGTAGAACAGTTACTATGCAGTAAATGCCCAGTCTGGCACTTTGACTTTCCTATGTAGATAACCCTCAAAACCATTCAGGCAGGTCAGGGAAGTGCCTGCTTTTATTGCCATTAACGTGAGTTACAGCTGTTTACAATTGCTGCAGTCTAAATGGAGAAAGCAAACGTTAACAACATTAAACGATGATCCCACTATGAAATGTTTCTCTGCAAAATTTATTTTTGAAGTTCAATGTCTGTCATGTATTCTAAGTACTTAGTTCAAACATGTTTATCTTGAAATTAAAAAGCTTATTCCATCTGCTAGCCCTGCATATTCAATTTTAAATTGTAAAGTGAGGCTGCTGCTTCTTAGTTCCAACACCATTTATGGTGAAGATTCAACAAAATAAATTCTCCTTACATCTCTGTTCATGACATGTGAATCAGAATTCTGCCTCTGCGTGTATGCACAAGTAAAAAGGAAAAAGAATATATCATTGTTTCAGTAAACAGACACAGCTTTTGTCTCTCACAAAAGGTAATTACATGCCAATAATAGTAATTTTTTAAGGGCAGAGCCTCTTAGATGCTTAGCTTGTGGTAAATTATTCTGACAAATAATATTTTAACTCCTCTCTGTCAATATTAACCTCTGGATCCGGCTCATATACTATTGTTGAAACAAAAAATCGCCTTCTGTTTTATTTGAGTTTTATGAGAGAAGTTTCCTCAAAATGAAACAATCAAACTTTCAATTTCAAATTCAGACAATTAATATTGGTGCTAAGTGTTGCAACTTGTGTTACACAAGATATAGAACAACTTATAGTTGGTTTTGAAAATCAGAAAAATTACTCATGATTCTTTTCTTCTTTAAGGAAAACCCCCTTTCCTCACAGTAGGGAAGGAGATAAAAGTTGCAAATTAAATATCCTTTTTTTTTTCATATCCTGTCTTAAATGCACAAAAACCAGAGGTCATCTTGCCACGAGTAAGATTTGGAGAAGATGAGTGTGGAGTCAGTAGGATAATAGAAAAAGAAGCATAGACTTGCTGGTATCATCCTGTTGTCTTCTTTACTTTTGTTTGGTTTCAGAGCAGCAGAAAAGACCAATACTTCTTAGGGTGTCATTTTTCTCCCATCTAATTGACAACAACAGAAGAGTCTGAAGAAGTGACTAGGGAACAAAATGCTAGAAAGAAACAAGAAAAGTCGAAATTGTCAGAAAGAAAGTACCTTTCAGGTACATCACAGGCTTTGAGATGACATATTTTCAATTTCATGGCCAAAGAGTGAAAGTCAGGCTATAGTGGTGTAATAACCACAAGTAACTAAAAGCAGCATTTACAGTGGTGAAAACAGCTTTATGTTTTAGCTGAGCAATATGTGCTGACACAGCCATTACCTTTCCTGTGCATACTCAGGAATAAGTGCTGATAACATCGGAGAGAAACAGACTGCGTGAGCAGATTATGAAAAGAAAGCAGTGGTAAAATGTGCTGCTGACTCATATTAGGTGTAAAAGACAATGTCCTGTGCTGAGTGACAGACAGGGAAACTATCACTATCAGGCCAGCTAAATTGCCAGATTATCTGTGGAGTTTTTGCATAAACTTGCACGTCTGGTTGCCAAGACTATTTTACACTTGACAGAGGAGTAGAAGGAACAGAAAACTCTCTCTCTCTTTGTCTGCATATAAAAGGTGTAAAAGGAGAGACATTTTTGTTTTTCTTTTTTTTGCTTTTTTATCTTAAGAGTACGAGACAGCCCATTGCACTTTTGCTGTCATGCCTAGAAAAATGTAACAGGACATTCAATATGAATATTATTTGAAATGTAAAGGAACAAGTCAAAACTCTTCTTATTGTCTCTTGCTCTACAGGGTTTTTTTGCAATTATTTTAAGTGATGAATTTGTTAGCTAGGAAGCTTGAAATACGAATTTTAATTATTTTTTCCAGAATTGCCTGGAAGTGAATTTGAGAAATATACAGACTGTATGAATGCAACTCGGTTAAATCTGACAATCTGTTTGAATTTGCGAATCAAATACTTTTAAGTGCTACAATCTACAGCCCAGAGACTCTTTGCTGACATGGTTTTCTGTTTAACTTAAAATAAATGGTATTTAATAAAGACATAAATTGCTCACAGACATTTTAGGAAAGATAGTGTGATCAATTGTCACAATTAAGGGTGATGTGATTCAATATGAATTATTAAATCACAAAGGCTAGTCATTGATAAAATAAAGGCTGCATTATTTTCAACTAAGAACAGTTTGAAACTAGGACTTTGGTGACTGGAGACATTTCTTGTTTCTTGATCTGCAGTTTGTTAGTTGTTGTCTGAAACAGACTATTATCGTCTAACAGAGATGCAGAACTTGGGAATGGAAGGGAATGTGGTATGGACTTTGACATTTTCTAACTGCTTTACTGGAAGTTTGTTAGGAAACATTGCTGATAATATTGCTGTTAAATTTTCAGACCCTCCCCAAAAATGATTATATTTTTATGAGATTTCATCTAGGAAGGAATAGTATGAAAGATATTCACATTTCTGTGCCAACTTTTGAATCTTTTCTTCTTTTTGATGTTTGTAGGAAATGAGTTACTTCACAGGGTGATAAGGGACAGATTATAGGTTCCTCATTTTCACGTTTGTTTTGTTACTATTAAGCAGATCTGCAATGGCTGCAGGCAAGAGTTTCATTGCTGAAATTACTGCTACTTTAACTTAAAATATAATATTTTTTTATTTCTTATTTATAAGTGATTATTTGTCTGGGGATATGTATGATTTATACTTAAACATTATCATTTCTTAAATATTTCTCTGGTGTGATAAAGCACATCAAACAAACAATAGAAATGCTTAGATATTAAATAAATTCATAGAATTGGTAAATAAATGCTGAAACTGTCATATTGTATGGCAATTGGGTATGCTTATTAGCATTTGAGATGTGGTAGTAGAATATACAGGTGATCTTTGGTAAACAGCTGTTCTTCTCAAGGAACAGTAAAATACTTTTTCATGAATTGTATATTTTAAAATTACTTTAAATTCAAAATTTTAAAGAAGAAATAAAAAAAGAGCAGAGCGTAAAGATAATTTTTGAATTTTTTTTGGTAACTGAGTAAAAATTTCTTACAGGAAACAGTTGATCTAGTAGTTGTTTAATTTTAGATTTTTTAGTCAATCTTGTTGTCCAATGTCTTTGCCTACTAAAATTTCTCCTTTAAACAACAGAACTAGTGAGAATTCATAGATAATGATAAGAAATCTGAATTTGCGCTTTTAACTGTGATGAGTTCTTAAATTATAGAGGTTAAATACAGACTAGGAGCTTCTAATGAGGAGGAGGAGGAGTTACATTTGAACTTCTCAGCCTGCTGACACCTCATTCTCTTACACTTTACTGTCTTAAATTCACTCTCACAACAAAGAGCCTGCAAAAAATGCTGGAGCACAAGGCCCATTGCAGATTAGTTGTTGTTAAACACTATTAAAATAACCCCACAAAATAAAACTTCTGTTTTTCATTTCTTGTCTCTAATATTATCATAGATGTTTTATGTAAATGGAGAGTAGAAATAATAATTTTAAAGATATATGATATTAGGGCTCTGCTGTCCAGACTTTGATACTTATAACTTGGGTTAGTTTGAAAAATAGAGTCTTTTCTTTGCTGACATACGTTGACACAGAGATGCACAGAGCACTAGGGCAGGATCACACTTAATGATATCCAGGTTACTCAGGATCCTGACAATACAGAAAAGGTCACCTGCACAGGTTTAATTTCTGTCTTCCAGTGTTCACAGGGTTTGGGGTTTTTTTGAGATTTAGAGATTAAAAAAATGCAACATCATAGTTTATTTCACAGGCCTTGCTGACAGACAAGCTCTAAAATTCAGAGGATATCTCACCACTGTTGAGTGAAAAAAACTGAGAGCAAACATGTCACCACTTTTTCCCCTGTTATTCCTCCTGCCACTGTTACTCTATTATTACTAGCAAATGCTTTGTGAAGGTAGTAGAAATCTGGGCTCAAAAAAGAGACAAACATAGGCATGGAAATTTCAAGAAGTCAGTTCCAAAAGTGGATTTGAAAGTCCTCCTCAAAAGGAATCTCAGGATCACAGTCAACTTCACCGAAAAACTGGGCTAAAAATAGTTGGTTTTATAGCTTGCAAGTAGATAAAGATACAAACATAACTGTTACAGAAGTACTTGCTTCAAATTCTGTTTCCCAAAAGAAACCTTCTCACTGCATCCTGGTCTTCCCAGTGGCTGAGGTGATGGAGGGAGGAGAGCCCACCCAGAGCCCCAGCAAGGACATCTACTCTGTGTTCACTAATTCAGGATGTGATGAGACAAAGGGGTTTACAGCAGCAGATCACGCTGTGTACGGCAAAAGGAAGGAAAATCAGGCCTGGGAATGCTTTAGAGATGCAGATAGGCACTGACCATCACAGTTGACTACGTGGAACTGCAATCACAGAGCAGTGACCAGGCACACAGTAGTTTCATTCCTTTTGGTTTTTTTCTAGTCAGAATCTTAGACTAGAAGCTTGGCAATCTTTCTTTCCTGTATATGATGAGTGAAAAAGAAATGCAGTGTGCGGGGTTGTTTCTAACCGCTGAGCGATGCAGCTCTGACTCACTCTGCTCTCACGCCTGATGTGCAAACCCCCATTGGCCGAGCACAGCCACAACCTCCCACTCATGGCAGTCATGCCTTTAACCCACTTTAACCACACACACTGCCTTGATATTGGAATGCAAAAAGAACATAATATGGACTATTAAAAAACTTCAGTATAAGTTAGACACTGTTGGACCCCTAGATTCTGATGTTTTTGGTCTTTCTGTGCTGAAAGACAATGTTGCCCAAAAATACACTGCATTTGACCTGAGACCTTAGGAGAGACTGCCAAAACTACATGATAGCAGTGAAATAGCTTCTGTGTGATTGAAAATAAGTGTGTTATATCACTGGCTAGAATATATAGAAGTGTAGAATTTTTGCATAGTGATAAGTAATATAGTAATAAGTAATACGAATGTAACAAGATGGAAGACTTTGGGTGTGGGCTAATTTCACTTCTCTTCCTTCTTCTTCTTCACAAACTTAAGTGCTTTAGTATTAGTTTAAAAATACCGCAATGCAGAGCCTAGCAAAATTAGTTATTGGAAGTAGATTAGTAAACATTTTATAATTGGGTGATTTAGACCTTAAAAGACCTTAGAAGACAGAATTCGTAGCCATTTTTCCACCTTGTTAACAAGAGAGCATAGGCTGTGTGACTGTAACATAAATAAGAATATAATAAACAAGTCCGTACAAGAAGCTTCCATCTCTCTTTGCGTTTTCATCCAAAACCTGAATGGAAGAACCAAGACCAGATGAGGAAAAGAAATAATTAGGAAACCCGTCAAGACACATTCTATAATCACATAGATCAGACTATGGCTATTTCTTGGAGAGTGTAGAGTGATTCTTTTTGTCTCTCAGAACTTTTCTCACTACTCACTCCATATTCAGGGACTGGTTATGTTTACAGTTTCAAGCAGTATCTCCTAGGATAAAATATGACTTTATACATGCTTAAGTGTGTCTGGTCATGTTCAGCATGACTGGGTAAAGATAGATTTTTCATATCATCTTTTAGTGCTTTGTAAACTTAGGATCAAATCATAATCTTAAATAAGTAAATAGTGAATAGCTGGATTTTATTTATTTAGTAGATATCTATGAAAATGTCATATTTAAACTGTTTCGTAAAGAAGTGTGATTTTAGAATGCTCAATTACTATGATCACAGAACTCTATATATATTCATTTATACATATTTTATAAGAAATTTTTTGTATCTATATCTGTGCTGTATACTAATGTCATATATATGTTTATGTGTCACATATAGATGCATATAGGTGTGCACACATACAACTATATAAATTTTCATATATATTTAGTTTTATATGTATAGTTATAATGGTTATTTTTCCCCATTTTGAAAAGGAGACTTTAAGGCTCAAATTCTTTAATAGACTGGAATTCCAGCTACATATTCATTAGCAGAAGTGAGATTTGTTAGATTTTAAAAGATAATATTTTTCAGCCTTGAGAATTAAAATGGCCTGTTTATAATTTGGTTTTAAGCCGTGAACGTCTGTTAAAACATCTGGTGTATATATGTATATATGTAAAACATCTAAGTGTATAACTGAACTTTGCTCTCTAAGATCATTCCATCCATGAAGTACTTGAAAGGACTATATTATGTGACCTCAGGTCATACAACAATTGTGGTTGCAGTGTTTTAGCCTTTAATGTAAGATTTCACTTAACAGTGTTGTTTAGGTTCTATTGCTGGGGAGTAAAAATAATTTGAAATTTAACAGGGATTGAATTTGCTTCAGATGGCATTTTATGCTTGTATGGTATAAATGAAATTGTATTTTATTTACAAATAAATATTTCTGTTCAGAGTATTATCTTGTTACAAGCCATATTTATTTGGTTCAGGCCAAATAAACTTTTACAAGTAACTTGAGTGACCTGAGCTAGGTATTCACAAGTTGAGCACTGTTCTACTGGCACAGGTTTTTATGAGTTTTGTAGAACAGTGATGGATGATGAAATGTCCTTTTATCTTCATTATCTTCATTTGCAGTCCAGCTGTTTCACTGAATTCTTTCTCCATTCCTGTGAAAAACTTCATTATCCTGGCTTTCTGTAAGTCTGTGATCTAGACATCGTGCCTAGTTTTTCATGTCCACGATTCATTCAAGTCTGGCAGATGTTTTCTGCATAATTCATCTAACAGGTGATACCGTCCATTCCTTCACTGAAAACTTTCCCCAAAAGAGTCTATTTACCTTGTATTTAAATGACTGGAAGACCTTTTCTATTAGTTCCCCTTGATGCCTAAAGATTTTTTAGCTTTTTATATATTTTCATGTATTTATAGCCTTGTAGGTTTTTAATATGTATTTGTGTAGCTTCTAGGATTTTTCCTGCCCTCTCTCACAGTTTAGCAAACCCTTACTAATACATTCTTGAAATTCTGTTTAGTCTCGTTCTTAAGAAGAGAATTCCTGACAAGGATTTCTTATTTTCTATGAGAACTTAAGAGACATAACAAGAAAATAGAGGAAAAAGCCCCTGGACCAGCTCCAAGGGCTGACCCAGGGGTGGGTTAATGAGATAACTTATTTCCTATCAGATGTACTGGCCAGATAGGCTAATTAATTAACATTACAAAAATCATAGAAATCCTGTATCATGCATGTGCAATGCCATCTTTTGTGCACCTGAAACCTTTCATTAAAGAATTGCTTTTATATCTTACCACTTTAACTCTGTTACAAGGTTTTTTCCTTTTGTTATTAGGCAGCCCCCGTACAATATATTTTTTACTGATTTCCCTAGAATACGGTTGTGTAGAGATTTTTGCTGATCTATTACTCTAAGCAGATGACCCTGCTTCTCAACCTCCTAAAGTTCCCACTTCTTTACTACATCAGAAATTACTTCTTTATTTTCAAGATTTATACAATCTTTCTTCACCTTGAGCATTGCTAATTCTTCCATCTTGAGATACTGAGAGGCTGGTTCCTGTGTCTGTGCTACCCACAGTAACATCTTCTGTCACTCTTTTCCTTGATTTTCAAACCAAGTCTTTCTGCTTTCTCCCACAGTGCCCTTCATGCTACAAGAGAGCGCACACTGGTACCATGTGACCTTCCTCTCATCCCTGAATTGAATTTACCATGGCTGAGAGGTTTGCAGAAACTGTTGATGACAAAGATGCTTCAGAGCACTCTGCCCTACCGCTTACCGTGTTGAATGCTATTGTTTAACGCATCTTAGTCTTCCCTTGACAGTATCCTTGACTGTCTTCTCACAAACCAGAAGCAGACACTGTCTTTTTGTTTTGTGTGCAGCACCCAGCAGAGATTCCTAATCTTTAACTGAAATTCTTGGGATCTGTGGTAGCAGAAAAAATAAACGATATAAAAATAGTTTCTTGAGAGTGACAGGAAAATTAACTCCTGACATATGTATAGCAAACAGCAGTTTGCATTATGAATCACACAGCTACTGAGTTTGCTTGCACATTCTGAGAGGCTTTATTCTTTTCAAATTTGCTCCTAAAGATAATTGGGCAGATGCTGGGGTTTGAGCTACAAACAAAAAGTGTCTTTGATGTGCCTGATTTTTCCAGTTCACTCTAAGAGCCTTACAATTGTCTATTTGTCAAATTTACATTTCACAAACTAATTTGTTAAAAAAAGGAACCTCACTAATTTATTTCCTCTAACAGTTTGTCAGTTTGTTCTTCTAAACATTCAGGACCACCACATGCATTCCTGCAACTACAAAAGCTAATGCTTAGAAGTGAAAAATTATAAAGTCTCAAATTATAAAGCATTATTATCTTTATGTAATTTTTATATTTTATAAAAATCAGCCTAAAAACTATACAATTTTCCTTTTAAACTGTACTACTGAGTAAGCAAACTAAAGTGTTTCTTATATGCATTATATATGCATTTTTTCTTTTTTTTTTTTTGTTTTTTTTTGTGTTTTTTTGTTTTGTTTTGTTTTTTGGTTTTTGTTTTTTGCTTATTATAATGGCCTTTTAATGTTGTAAGGTCTTGTCTATTGCAGGAATAGTCATAGCATATGCTACAAAATAATTAAGTCTGGTTCCTAAACCCTCGCTTTCCTTCCCAGTTCTTTCCCAGAAACTTTAACACTTCTGAAATTATAATTCTTCTTTTTTATTAGTCATGTTTTAATCTGTACCTTACTGTGTGCTCACTTCCTCCTCATTCTGCATATCCGAAAGAGACCCTCATGTAGTCTCCCTTACTCCTGTGCCATTACCAAAAGTTTCTTTTACCCAGAGGTGGGTTGTACTTGCACTCTCGAGAAGTGAGACTGCATGAACTGCACCTAAATGAGAGCTATTGGACCTCCAGATTGTTTCAGTGATCCTTCAGCGCACTAGCATGTAGTTAGTATTTTCAAAATCTGTTTTTCTTTTGAGGTCCAAGAGGTTACAGGGATTTTATAACTTTAACTGTACTGTGGCTGTCTGAAATAGCAGAACAAAACCAGAGTGAGATAATGGCAGGGGCAAGGTTTGTAGAGAGAAGCAAAATAACTTTTACTGTGGCTGTAGCTGGGAATATAAACAAGCTTTCAAGCATCATCTGAAGGAGAAGTAGCAAATTGCAAGCCAGTAATGAAAGGATGAGTTCCTAAGTACTTTGGCTTTATGAGTGTAGCACAGATTTTATATTCTAAATGAATCTTTATCCTTTGTTTCTGTCATTAGGCCATCTCAGAGACCTGCTTGAAACCTTGTGTGGAAATAAGACTGTAAAGGAAGAAGTAATGGGTTTTTCTGCAATTTCTTCACTCATTGACAATAGTGTTTAGTGACTGCTGTGCTGAACAAGATTCATCTTCTTCTCATTACCCCTTCTCAGATCTGGTTTTTGTTCTCTCATTCCATCACAGCTAGAGACAGATAAGGAAAGTTAAGACAACATGAAAGAAATGGTAAAGGCAGTTGCCTGATCCAACAATTTCTCAGTCTACAATGGTATGAGTAGTATAGATAACAGAGTTTTTTCACAGGGAGGGAAAGAAATGAGAAGAGGAAGGATACGGCTTGAAACAGGAGGGGTTGCTCTTCCAGGAACACATCAGAATGAGAAAAAGAAACTGGAAGAAAAAAACAAATCCATTGGAGAGAAGAGGGGAGAAAAAAAATAGTAAAGGACATTAAGATGACTCAACCTGAATGCAAGAGAATTTAACTGAAGGACAAATTTTTTAAAGAAAATAAGCTGAATAAAACAGCAAAAGTAAAGAAGGGTGTCTCTCAGAATTTTTTCCTCCTAACTTTAAAAAAAAAAAAAGAAAAATCTTTTTCCTGTTGAATATTTTTACCATATATTTCTTTCTAATGGCAGCAAAAATAACATCCCTGGTCTGGACAGGCTTTCAGCAGTCACTGCTATTTTAAATCAAATATCTACAATGTAAACCTGGTAAGAATATCTATTAATGTTGGAAGTGCATAGTTGGGGATTTCAGTGTACTTTGTTTTTTTTAAAGTAAACAGTGATATATTAGTAATTGCTTGAGTCTCAGAATATTGACAAGTTTCAACTAGAATCCTTTCCCAATCAAAACATTTCTGTCTTTGCTCGGTTAGATGATGACTATGACTCGGTAGTTGATGACTATGGGTCCCATAAGACGCAGTATCAGCAAGGACTGCTCTGACAGAAACATATATATATTTGCATGCAAGCAGGGAATCTGATATACCCAAATAAGTGGAATAGATGTACCTTGAATAGGTAGCCTGCAAGTGCTCTGGATGCATGTGTCCCAGGTGCTGAACACACAGTATGCATGCTTTAAGACTAATCTGTCAATTAGCTGTGTTCATTTCTTGGGGAAGTATGGAAATCAAGAGATCTTCATAAAATGTAGCCGAGGATGCTTTATATTTGGAAGTTCAAATGAGCTGATGGTGCCTTTTTATTTGTTTTCTTCCTGTACAGAATTTCCAGAGTGAACATTCCTAAGGAAACCTGAGGAAATTCGCCTACACAGAAACCTGTCCAGGGATGCATATTTAGTCCTCCATGTGGGAATGTGGACTTACAGAGAAAATTGTGATTTACTGATAGAACTCAGTTTGTCGCATTTGTCCATGTGATAACATTTACATTCGAGAGAGACCTTTTGATCCTGCATTTAACATGGAAACTCTTGATACAAGAAGAAAAGAGAACTGTGGCTTAGAAATATTCTGACAGAACACATCTCTCTTGCTTCCTGCTTTGTTTCTCTCTTGCTTCCTATAAAACTTTCCCTGTATCCAGCTTAAATCCAGAAAGTGGAAAATGTATCAAAATAACTGGATTGTTGTGCTGAAGTGGAGCTGTAGTTCTGCAGCACACATTGAGGATTGTCCAAGGGTTTTTTTAAAGTTTGTTTCAAATATGTTTTGGGTTTGTTAAAGGCATTTAAATAGAAAGATAGCTTTCCACACCACTGTGATGTACTTAGGACGTGCAAGAATACACTACCAGCTCATAACAACAGCCACATAAGATTTTGTGGCTCAAAAAAGAGCAGCATTTAACATTTTACTTCAACCTAGTAGCAATTCTTTGAGTCTTCTACTCTTAAATTCCTTGGATAAGTTTTTCACTGTGTAAAAACTACAGATTAAGAAGATGTAGCTTAACTTTCACCTTTCTGTTTGACTAAACATACCCAAGTATTGCAAGAAATCATGTCAAGGACATAAACACCTTGACACAATAGAAATTTGATGCAAAATAATCTTTTTGATAAAGCACCTGTAAGTACAGCATTTGCAGGTCAAGAGCTCTCCTTGTTTTGTTCTCTTAAATATTTTGCTATGAATGTGGATGCCAGTTTTTTCACTTGCAGGGTATTTTCCTTCCTATTCCCACTTGATATGAATTAAACTGACATTTATTTCCATATAACCTTGTGCACCCTGTTTTTTGTATTGTAGCAAGTGAGAACTGGGGTGTGGAAAAACATCCATCAGAAAACATTGGTTTTTTTCTTCATGTGTCTTATCTGCTTTCTACCTACAAAGTCTGTGAATTCCTGTGCTGTAAAGGAAAACAGTGTGCTGTCAACAGCTCCATCCCCCAACAATATCAATCAATAAGACTCCAGGCTAAAAAAATCTGAGCACTACAGATTTTGGGTTTTAGTTTAATTTCTATGCCCACTCATTAGTTTCCAAGTAACCCATCTTTTTACCTGTTTACTATTTGTTTCTCTGATGCCCTAAAGAAACCCTCAGGAAAAATAATTGAAGCTGAAATTAGAGTATCAGTTGTTCTTGCTGTTATTTCTAAATTGTCTGATAGAATAGATTGTTGTGGGGAAATGATGATTTAACATAATTTAAATTAATAATATTCACTGAGTGAAAATCTACTTCCCTAGGAGACAACTTACCTCTCTGAACTCCCATTTCCTCATAACCTGACCACCAGGTGCAGGTTTGATAGTAATTTCCAAGTTACAGTGACACCAATTTTCCTTCTTTTTAGATCCCAATAGGGAACTAGAGATCTCAAAGCTTCTGAGCATCAGATTTACCACCTGACTAATTTTATCAGTTGCCTGCCTGGAAGCTTCCCTTGTTAATTTGAGAACCTGATGACCAATCCTCTTTATTGATGGCTCATGAATTTACTGATAGGCCAAGGCAACCAATCAGCCTGAATGCCCATAATCTCTGTTTCAAAATTTCCTGGCTTTTATTAACTCCTTTCCCATGGAAAGTACTGCTTTTCATCCAAAGGAGATGAGTTATGTGTGAGAAGAAGAAAAGTTGCATTGTTTTAAAATTTCAGGATTTAGAAAATAATTTATAAAATGCAAGTTCTGTGCAAGCTCAAGTCAGATTGCACTTTTGCAAGGTGTTCTGTTTGATGCTGTATCCCTTCCTTGTTATGCAGCCATGAATCCTAACTGTTTAATAGCCCATGGAAATAAAAAAATGCCTCTTTGCAACCATATGATGAAAATTATTTCTCTCTGCCTGGCTTTTGGTGAGATTCTATTGGGTTTGCATATCAGGCCTTCACTGAATTTTCAGAAGAGAGATATTAAAGCTGCTATAATCATTTAATAAAATCTCTATGTTTCAAACACACGGTCTGAAGTCCTGAAAATGTAAGGAACATGCTTTTGACACCTTTTAGCTAAAAAAGAGAAGAGCCTTGCTGGAGATCCAGGTGGAGACAAGCCTAAGGGGCAGGAGTTTCTGACAATGCTTCCTGTCAATTGAAGGCAAATCAGTGGTATGCCAGTCTTTGTGTGCACTTTGGTTAATGTGGCAGTGTGCAGATTTTGTTGAAATTCAGTCTAAGTTGGGGGTAAATGCTTCAGTATCTAACTGTGAATTCTCTTGGACAGCTGAGTGAGGATGAATGGACAAGCAAAAGGAAAGGCACAGTACCCCAAAAAAGGTCTCTTCATGGTTAATTCAGAAAAAAAGACCTCTCTGGGATTTTGCATGCCAATAATTTCTCCACTAACACCACATATGTATTTTGGACAGGGATAAGCAGCAATGAACTGTCATAAATAAAGTTATAAGACTGTGAGCCGAAACATGTCAAACTGCAGCAGCGAAGGGTGACAGACTCCCCAAGGCAATGATCTCATCTAGATTCATGTTGATCGGATGTACTCTGAATCCTGACTTTAATTCCACAATTTTCATGCAATTCAGATGATCAGACCCTCTTGTGCTTATTTTGGTGTCCCCTCAGGCTGAGATGCAACATCTTCAATCTAGGCGGACTGCAAAGAACACTCAGAAATAACCGCTGAGATGTAATGCCAGTAACACGCACCTCTCTGCCAAATCCATTGGTTGACTAGGTTAGCATGCAACCTCTGGTCTGGGAGAAAAGAAAGCATGATTCCACAAACCACTTGTGATTTAAATACTTACACCATAGCTGGCTTCTGAATACTGCTTCACACCCACTTCAGTGCAAATGAAACTAAATCACTTCCCTCACCCTCCTCTCCCCTCCATAGACTGAAGCTGCCTGAGCAAAGATGCATCGTAGACCACTTCTGAGGGTCCATGGTTTGAGAAGTATCTCACATCCCTTTTTGCTGTTTGTTGGGAGATCTGCCTAGCCAAATGTAGCCTGAGATATGTCAGAGGATACTGCAGTCTTAGAAACACAAGAGATCAGGTAAGTAACAGTGTTGAGCAGACATCAATCTGTTTCAGACACAGAAACACAGAAAATAAGCCTGGTTAAAGGAAATGATAGATCACAGCTTGGCAGCTGAACCTGGACATTTTCTAAGCCAAAGCTGTTTGAGGAACACAACTTCATGGAATGTTTTTTGTGCTTTGAAGGCTCAAGTTTGAAGCCTAGTTAGATTTGTCAACAAAATCAGACCATGATGTCTAGAAATAGTCTTGTGACTTTCAAGATCACTTTTGCAACACACAGCACTGATTTTCTGTACGATGTTTAGCCCATATTTCTACTTGCAAGGACCAGTTAGAATCTCAAGTCTATTTTTCCCCATTAAAATGAGTATTTATTGATACAACCCTGTATTTCTAAATTTGTTGCTGAAACATCAAAGTATTTCTAATGAGATTTTAAATAACTGCCTCTCATGACACAAAATTTAATGTGTATATCAAATTGCCTAAGCATGAAAACAATGTGCTGAGCAAAACCAAGCAATTTCTTCCTCTTCAGTTCCTAAAAGATTGTAATGCAGTGTTACAATGTAATGCAGATGGCCAAAAGTACTTCCAAGACTTTTACAGCAAGGTGCCTTTACTATGCAGGAAGAAGTCAGCTCCTTTGTACTTTAGATAAATTAAGGAATGTACACTTTTCTATGTTAAATCAATCCCAGTCTTTGCAAGTACTTATAGGGAAATATTAATGCTGCAGTTTCAAGGGTGATTAGGGATATACTTATTCCTACAGAAATCTGAAAGGAAAAAAACCCTAATACATAAAATTAAGTCTGTGATTTCAGGGATTGTCATTTCAAACAACAAAGGTATTGGCTTACTTAATGACTAGAGATAGTCTAATTGCAAAATTGTGCTGACCTGGGTAAATCCTGAATTTCCAGCAGAAAATGCTCTTCCATTAACTATAAAACCAGTTTAACTACTGTGGAATGCTGCTGTCTTTGAATTTATAAAACTCTCACCTTTGTCAAAGTTTTCCATGAAAATCATCTTTTTCTCAAACATTTTTGCTCTTCTCTATTGTACTTTAGGATTTGATTTTCATCCTGAAGCTGCACAACTTCAGTGGAAGAATCATCAATTTTCTATTTTACCCTCTTAGAATGCAGCAAGATTGGGCAATTTCAAAGTGAACTGCTTTTACTAAACTTTTAAACTTATTGCTTATTAATTTCTCATCTTCAATCAGACATTGCAGACTGAGTCACTGAATTTTTAATTCCATTCTAGTAATCTGAATTACTCCTCTCTGCTTTTCAGGTCTCCTCTTCAGAATGAAGAGACAGCGACTGCATTTACTGTCCCTTAAATTTTGTTTTTTACTTTACTGGTACCTGTTATGCCTTTTATTTCTCTTAGTTCATTAAAATTATTTAATGTATTTTTCAATTCCATTTTCCACTGCTGCATAGTATTTATTTGCAAGGGATCCATTTTAATTCTCCTTAAAAATGGTAATGACTATGAGACCAACAACATCTTTCCCTGAATAAGCTAACAACTTGGGTTTTATTAATAAACAACAGGTTAGAAAGACCCATTATTCAACAGTTTAAGATTTTTATTTTTCTTCTTGAATTCTCTGTAGACTTATTATTAGGCTGATTTCTTAAAGTTAGTTCAAAGAAAGGGTCATTGTTTTAAAAAGTGTATGTCTAACTTGAGTTTTGAGAGAAGTGATAAGAAAAGATATAGTGGGATTACACTAGGGTTGTGCAGAAGTATGAGGAGGAAAATAATAGTGAGGTTTAGAGCTAGGTAGCAGCCAGAGAATGTAAGGTAACTCTTTTTTCCTTCCAAATTTTAGCTCGATCTTAACTGAAATCTGGAAATCACCAGTGATATGTAAACTAGTAAGGAAAGGAGACACAAAGTTGATGGGAGTGGAAAAGTCTCTCCTTCTGCGTTGTTCTGTGTGAGGAGTTCAACCCACAAAAACCACAACATCAGTTAAATCTACATTTATCCATGTGATTGTCCCCAGACAAATTCCTAGGGCTACTGTGCTCGCAATAGCAGCTAATTCATTCTACCTGAACAAGTGCTTTTTCTCAGTAGAAGCGGTGCCATCTTTGAATGCAGGGATGTCAAAATAGCTCCTTTTTCTACATGATAAACTCTGTTACACATCTATCCTGCTGTTTCCAGACATCCTTAGGGCATTTGAACTGTTTAGTGATGAAACAAATCTGGGCAGTTGGAGAATCACTCACAGACAATTTCAGTGAAGGTAATAAACATGTGGATGGATGTCTTTTTCTAGCTGTACCAAAACACGCAAAGTATGATATTTCTCAGTGGACAGTATTTCTATAAATTATTCATATGATGCAAACTCTTACTGGGTTGTGAAAATCTCACAAAAAAGCAATAATGCCTATCAGTGGCTTCCATTTAATAAAATTTTGTCTCTAAACTCCTCGATAAAGGCATTATTATGTTTTTCTCTATTCATCAATATAAAATATCAGTATTTTTGGAATGAACACCAATTGAAAACTAAATCTAAAACTTACCTAATTGATGCATTGTATTGTAGCATCCAAATATGAAGACCTCCTATATTAATTCATTCCACAGAAAAAAAATCCTTACATTTTCCATGAAAACCACACACATGGGTTTTGGGAAAAAACTGAATAGTACAACCAATTATACACAGAGAAACAGTTTTGATATAAAATATAAATCAGTCCAATTTATCCATCATTCATGCTGAATGTTAATTGAATATATCTGGAAAAAAATCCTGTATCTGAATTTGGTGTCTTTACTAATAAGATTATGTAGCTCTAAACCTCAATGATCCTTAATCAAGCCTCTGCTAGTTTCCTCACGGAATGAGTTTTGACATCCAAGGATCAGTAGAGACACTGAATGTTAGCTAATGATAAAGTACTCTTAATGTATAGTCTATTGGATATGTTCCCCAGTCATTTCTTTGAATTCAAATATTTGCTCATACTTGAAAGTAGCCATCAGTAACAATAATTCTAAATACAATGCTAATATAAAACCATTCTGGGAGGAAATTTTCCTTCCACTTCAGGGAAAGCACAAAATGCTTACCTGGACTCCAGTTAAGATTCAGAGAAATTATACATGTATTTTGTGATCATTGCACTTCTGTAGGAAACAATCAAGTTAGGAAATGGTGGAACAAGATTGTTGGTTCCATTTTTTTTTTTTTGTTCAACCATCTTCTCTGTGTGTATTGTAGTTCTTTATCACGTAATCACTCGGTAATATTTCACAGGAGTTGTGCCACATTCAAGAAGAATGGAGACTGTGGTATGGAATGACTCATACACTCATAATAACTAAGGTCATTAGACAGAGGACTATTGCTTGCTTTGTTAGAAATCTGAGATGTGTAATCCACAAAGCAGGAAGTTTTGTGGTTATAGTAGTATTTTGGGATCTGGATGCAAACTCCAGCATTTTCTTAAAAACTTGATAGGAGTTTCTAATTTTCTTGCAACTTAGCCTCTGAAAAACATGAAATTCATTGATAGGGTCTTATAAAACATTAATTGAGGGATCTTTGTGGAATATTCCTTTGAATTAATATACAATGGAGAACCCTAGGTGTAAGTGAACAGTTTTGTATTTAGTGCAGAAGCTCAAAGGATGAGCTGTAAATAATACATGGTAATGCATCTTCACTGAGGATAGAAACCATTTTTAATGCTGTAATTGCTCATTCAGTGCCACTATTTACTGTGTGCCCTGAGTGAAGCAGGAGTTCTGCGGAAAGAGCAATATGCAGTCAGAAACTTGAAATCTGTGTTGGTAAACACAGGGG
Source organism: Edolisoma coerulescens (assembly GCA_013397115.1). Classification (NCBI taxonomy): domain Eukaryota; kingdom Metazoa; phylum Chordata; class Aves; order Passeriformes; family Campephagidae; genus Edolisoma; species Edolisoma coerulescens. The sequence goes on along the minus strand of VWZW01005387.1, from coordinate 611,968 downwards.
GAATTAAAGTTGACCAGCTCATCCAACTGAAGTTGACTCACATCCACCCACCATGATTTATAGGGAAAGTAAACATATGCTTCTTTGAACTCATGAATATATAAATATCTTTAGTGTTGTCTTATATAATTGGTTCCAGAATCTGCCAACGAGCGTATTAAAATTCTTTACCCCTTTAGCCGATTTAATGAATGAAGCAACACTCAAATGGTATTAAATTTTCAATCTGTCTACCACAGGGTCACCTCACACATGCATTTGATTCATTTCAGAATCACACTTGGGTTTGGTTTCTTCGCAGACATACAATATCGACAAGTATGACAGGATTTCCTCTTGTGCCTCTTCCAACAGATGGATTCTGCTTTTAAACAAAATTCTTAATTACTAAATGCATTTTTGCAAATTTTTTTGTCCGTATTCTTTCCTTCTCTATTACTTTTCTTGAAGAATTTTCTGTCTCCATTCTATGACATCCTTATTCTCTTTCATATTATGTTATTTCTGTAGTACTTCCTACTCCTTTGTGTACAGGTCACTCCCGAAAGACCAATAAATAGGTTACTTAATACTAAGCAGTTTTAAAGAAAAGCCCCATCTTGTCTATATGAACCAATAATTTCTAATATGGACCTATTCAAAGCATCCTCATGAAATCCAAATACATAATATTTATCCAAATTCCTGATCTACATTTAAAAAACTAAATAATTTTGTAAAAATCCCAGAAAATTATTGGATGTCTTGCAAAATCTATTTTCTGTAAATTTAGATTTTATCTTATCCTTTAGCTCTCTAATGTTGAAAAAAAACCCTAGCAAATCACAGTGCAACAGCACAAAACATATGAAAATAGCATTGTCATTATTTTAAACCATACTAGGAATCTTACTTGAATCCTCATGCAATTTATTTGACACTTTCCCCCGCTATTTTAATGCATGTGTATGTGTTTTTAATATGCTGGTATGTTCCGTCACAGTCCCTTGTGTTTACATCTGATTCTCTTTCATAAAATTATAATCTATTCATTGCTTATCTATACTGCACGCATTTCCTTGAAAGTAACCTTGACAAAAAGAAAACAACAGGAAAAAAAGACATGGTTCTGGTGAGTTCTCTGTCTGGCTGCTTTGCTGACTCTAAAGTTGGCTTGATTTCATCAACTGGAATGTTTTGGTAGCAGTTGTCCAAGGGTCAATTTGCTGTAGGGCTGTCCTGTCCTTTTAGATGGCATTTAATTTTCAGTTGTATAAAAATGTTCTGCCTCTTACATGGTGTTGTACAAATGCCTTATGACATCCATCCTCAACGTCTTTTATGGCAAAGCAATGCCTGGCTCCCCTATGTCTTTATTTATTAGACTGTAAAATATATGCAGTGCATTCTATCCTCTATGTGTGTTTTGCATGTTTATAAATACAGATCAGTTTGTTTCATATTTCTCTGCAACTCAGAATTTAAATCTCATTCTATCCTTTATACTCTGATAAACATAATTGCAGATGCACTCATGGCACATTTCCTCACCCTCTTTTCACTTATTCCAACAATTCACAGTACTTGCTTTCTTGTTTTACTGTATATCTGTAAGATATAATCATTATACTACCCTGCCTCATTTAATCACTCTCTATTGTTTTTATATATCACATATTAGCTGTGATGGCAATGCCTTATTGCGAAAATTATGTATGGATAGGCCCATGGGCTGGAGAGGCTACAATATAAAAATAGGTTTTTCTATGCAAAATTCTGTAAACCAGAATGTCATTTTCTTTTCTTTTTGTAACAATTCACTATTTAGAGGGTCAAATTTGCATCTTTGTTGTAATTTCCAGAAGTAAAACTGTCCAGCCTTTTACCAGCTACTTTAAAGTAGCTGTGTAAGTTATAAAATAATTTCATTGAGAGGATTTATTGTCCTTTTCACAGAAAAAAAATGGCAGAGAAGAATTCTTAGTTATACTTTTGAAAGTTTTGCTCATTTACTTGCAGACAACTAGAAATCATGCCCTTTGTCTCTTTGTCAAGCCTTGAATCATATAGAATGCCTGTAGATGTTTTGCAATAAAATACTAAATCAAGATGTTAGCTCTGATTCTCTTTTTATTAATAATTAATTTTATAGGACTAGAAAAAGCTGGATCACTTGGTATCTATTAAAGGCTCAAATTGCTGCAGTGGCTTAAGATACCTGAAGGCCACAAAATTTTGTTGCCATTTCTCTTCAAGAGCTTACTTGCAACAAAATAGACAAGAAGGATGCAGATGTTCAGCATTTCCAGTGCAAAGTCCAGCAGTTTAGGATAGACTTTTCCCGGCAGTGAGTTGAGCTAGACAGCTGGATACTGCTGTTGAAAACTGTTTGCATACTTCATTCCTTAAATATGTGTGCATGGGATCACATAATGACAGCTGGATGTCTGCAGCTGCATGCAGGTACTGTACTTCTGGCTTCTGCCACATCTAAAGTAGCAGAACACTGATTTAGTTCTCTTTTACTGAGATTTAAGTAATTATAAGAGAGGCTCAAGGGGGCTCACATTACTACCACAGATCAACCAATGGGCAATAATTTACTGAGCCACCACAGCATGATTGGAGTGGATACGAAAGCTCTGCTTCCCTATCTGAAAACCAGAGATAACGTTCCCTCTCAGTTCTCATGAGGACACTGTGGGGATTAAAGTTTGCACACTGTTTCAAAATGTAAACTACTACATTGAATGAATCCAGTACTAAAATGATGCCACCCTTTGGAAAAGATAAGTGAACATGTTCGGTCTGCCAAAGAAAGCAAAGCAGTCATGTGCAACATGAATATTTTGTCTCTGAGATGTGAAAGTATGGTGTGGATCTCTAAATACTAGAAAGTTGACAGAAGGGTCAAATCTCTACAGCGTGAGAAAATAAACTCGAGGCACATTACAGTAATGTCTTTTGTCTAATTAGGTGTGTGTGTCTTTAATGTGCTGGTGTGTGCACAGGTATGCAGTTGTATAAAATTTCTTACGAATTTTTTGTTGAAAAATTATCTGACAGACAGTTTGATATGGCTGTGGAAGTGAACTTAACTCCACACACATTCTTTGAACAGCAGGATTTATTCGTCATTTATCAAAGTTTGATATATGCAGTCTGCCTCGCAAAGAGCAATAGTGAGGAAAAGGGAGTGAGGAAAGAGTGAAGCAGACCACAGCTTATGCTTTTGAAATTGTCCCAGCCTTACTCTGCTTGCTCTGTTTAAAAAAAAGATGATCAAAGGACTGAAAGTGCAACATCTTTTGAGAGTTGCCAGGCGAGTGCTACGTGATGACTGGCTTTTGTGCAGCTCAAGCAGCAGTCTGTTCTGTGCACTATCTGGACTCTCATTATCGCTCATCTGTCAAAACTGCAGCTGCGAAAAGAGCTGGGGTGAAGGTCAACTTGTAAAGTAGCAGCAGTAGAAGCAGACATGTGCTCTACTCTTTGGTGAGTTAGTTGTCAATTCTTTTTCTCTAATGCAGTTAATCCTCCCTCCAGGACTAAATTGGTGATGAATGTTGTCTCCTTCCTTTGCATTCTGACCTGTCCACAGGAGGTGCAAAAAGAAGCCTTTTATTCCAAATGACTCCAGGAACCTGGAAACCTGTGACTGAGGGGTGATAAATGGATGTTATTTGTCCTTTTGGGAAATTCAGAAGAGTCAGGTTGCACAGAAAATTTTTTTCAAGATTTAAGCAAAAACAAAGATTCAGTAAAGATGCATCTGGCACTTGTCACAGTTTGCCAAGGTAGCTTCATATATTGGCATTAAAATCATACTGTCACATTACAGATAGAATGGACTCAGTATATCAACTAATCAGTTTCCATGTGCAAGGTTAAAATATTTTCCACAGAACTTATGCCACTATTGGCTGATCAAAATGCTACTCTGTCCTGGTGGAAGACACCTAGGAGTAAATCTGCTTCAAGATAGTGAATGTCGCCTAAATGTTGTCATTAAAGACCTATTCTTGCCCTCTCACTGAGATCCATAAGGGTAAATAAATATCTATTTGAAGCAGCCTGCAAATTCTTGGCCAAAGACTAAAATATCACCAGTAGTCTGGGTCTGAACTTTTCCATAATCATTTTTTATACGTTTGAAGTTTTTTGTTTTGGGTTTGTTTTGTTGTTTTTTTGGTGTTTTTTAATGTAAATAATTGAAGTTTAAATATCCATGGAAGATTCTTTTTTAAGTGATGCATATAGTAGTCAAACTGATAATTTCTTTTAAAAGTTTTGCATGTATTGTGGTTTGTGGGGAAAATGTATATTACTTGGGTATTCCTGCCAAAAATATTTTAATCACTTTAAAACTGGAAAACTCTTTAAATTTCTGGAGAAATCCAGGGTAAGTTTGATTCTCAGATGCTCCCTTGGGACATCACAAATTGAGCCAAGAGTTCCCTGTTAGTATTTTCTGCTACAGTGAGATAATGTTGCTGGGTTTCTCAAATATTTTTTGCCTGCATTTTTTGTCACAGATGCAATGCTGATTCAGTGATACAAAATTACTTACCAACTTTATTTTGTTGTTACTACATTGTTCAAGACAATGTTACGCAAACAAGGAGTCCTACTTTATCAGTACCTGAATCCCGAATGGAGATAGCATCTAACCTGTTCCCTTTCTTTTAGTCATTAATAATTTCAGCTTCTGAGCCTAATCATAGTCTGACAGCGGGCATAGGCGGTATTCCAGTTGGAGCTGAGAAATGGGAATCCCTGTTCTCTGAGGAATACTGTCTCAGGTCCCTGGCACCATCACCTATCCCTGAAGCCACCTGTGTCAGGCTGGACCTAGGTGGGAGCTGGGACTCTATCACTATTACGGCTCAGAATTGGTGGCTGAGGTGAAATACCCTTTTTTTAAAAAAATGCGTTGTAAAAAACCAGATTCCTTCACACTAACACATTTCACAAAGTTATCTTGATGTCAACTAAGTCTGTCTGAAAAGATTTGTTGGACCCTGGATAGATTTTGTGAGCAAAAGTACACAGACAAATTGCCCTGGAGAAAGTTGTTGCTAAGTGCTTTCGCTTAGGACAGAAAATGGAGCATTAAGGCCCTGGTCCCCTAGGCACAAAATAGAAACTAAAATTTCATGCATGCTATGAGTATCAGCTCCTCTGAAATTTGCTATCTCTCCCAAAACTCTTGAAAGCCTGTTTTGTTCACATCAGGAACTGAAAACAAATGTCAGAACTCTGACATTTATCATAAGATGGAAACCTTGTTTTCCATCCAGCCGTATACAATACCTCAGGGAAAAGAGACAGCAAGCATTCATCTTTATTTTTTGTATATAAATTGAGAATGAGATACATTAAAGAACTATTTTACTAGATGCTGCTGTGGGCTTTGGAGTGGTCAAGAGATACAGTTAATGTTGTCTGGAACTGAGGTAATAAAATCACTTTATTATTTATTTTACATAAGCAAAGACTTCTGCTATCACAGCTAGCTCTTTACAAGGAACTGAACTATATAACACATTCTGGCAAATTCTTGAGATAGAATAAAACAATGGGGCTCCTTCACTTTTAATAGAGTTGAGCTGCTTTGTACCCAGTCAGCAGCTGTCGCCTGTGCCTGATGAGTCTCAGTGGTTTAGTCTGGATATTTGATCTATCACTAAGTTGAGGTGTGATGGGCTATTACAGAGTTTGCCTTGTCAGCAGACAATGGTGACAGCAAAGTTAGACTGAGAAAATAGCTTTGTGTTAGAATTTCAGGAGATAGCTGCATGAATTCCCCAGGGTAGCCTGGAAAGCAGAGTCCTTCTACAGGTGAACTTGGGTGTTCCTGAAACAAAAACATGACACAAATTAATTCAAAGCTATCTGATCTTTTCCTTATCCCACTGAAAGAATTGGATACTTTTTTATTTCAATATTTTTTCCTGAAGATTCCTCTTGCTGAAAGAATAATGAGGAATCGTGGGTGTGGTATTTTGGAGTCTAGCACTATCCCTATCTGTGCATCACAGTTATAGTTACTGTCAGACATCTGCCTCAGCAAATATCTCAAGGACTGATGGTTAAAAATTAGACTTTTGCTGTTGTATAAGGTGTTTATTTAACTGAATAATGACAGCCATATTTGTGAAGGCAGTCCAAGTACAAAATGCATCTCTCTGTGCAAAAAACAATTAATGAATACTAGGAATAATTAGCGATATTTCACTCTAAAGCAGTAATTGACAGTTGGCATCATTTTTCTGAGTGAGAGTTCTTCTGATGTTCCTTTGTATTTTCCTTTATACTAAAGTCATGGTAGGAGGAATTTTAATTAAAGACCATAAATTATACTCTAGTGAGAGTGAAAAATCTACTTAAATTCCTATGGTCCTAATTTCAGAAATATTGAATAAATCTGCATTACCTCTAAGTATTAGCTTTCTTTCAAGTGTTTTCATTTATTTATCATCAGTAGACTTTTAATTTCTTCAGGATTTTATGGGGAGATAGAGTGCCATTAAAGGGCAGATCTGATAAAAATTTAACAAAATATGAAACCAAAAATAACTTTTATTTTTTAATAAAAAACCCCACATATCAAAGGTGATGTGGTAACAGTCAAAGCTTAAAATAGATAATAAGACGCAGCTGAACTTCATCAGTTTACTATCTATATGTTTCTTTTTTAGCTATATGAATCTCTCATATATCTACAAAAATAAAGCTGCAGCTGTGAATGCAGTGAACTATCCTACCACGTAATTGCAATACCGCCATGGGTATGCAATGCCTTGGGAACCTGATGGGAGCTGTTTCCTGATATCAGTTGTTGCACTTTTATTCTGAAGTTTGGTCGGACAGTGTTAAAGGATTTAAAGAGGTGTTTGTCACCATAAGCAACTCCTCCAAGTGCTAAAATATCAGGTGACAGTCAAGTATTCTTACACATGAAATATGTTATTTTGAACTTCTGTAAACGGTAGCTGTGAAAGAAAGGATGGCACAGTAAGTTTTGACAAAGTATTATGCAAAATGGTTTGAAATGGCTAGACTTGTGGCACAGACTGTAACTGTGTCTGGTGCCTTAAACATCTGGGTGTTGAACCCTTATTTGAGCCTCTGATCAATAGCACATGCTTCATATATATTTCAGCAAGTGCTTCTGCCTTTAAAAGTGGAAGCAGTGGGAATAAGGTCTCAGTTCTTTAAGTGTTTTTTTCCATTTTTCGCTATATATGAAAGTGTCAAAAAGAGAATGGCCACAATAAATATACAATTATAATTTAGTGGTGTTTGCAGCTAAGGGCAGTTTTCAACAAGTTTGTGTGCAGCAGTCACTGCTGCCAATAAATGAGTCTTGTGATCCAGTACAGAACCCTCTATATAAAAATCTTAAAATTGAAGATTATATTGAAATCATGGACTCTAATGTAGTAACTGTAGGTAAGCAATTATTTATAATGATAGAACCCGTATTTACGGATTTACCTCATCCCACTGATATAAATCAAGTGTATTATCTCAATTGCTCTCTCCTATCTGGATCTTCTCAGAGTAAAAGAAAGGTTCTGTATTTATGGAGAAATTATGTTTCTTACAATAATGGTATTGCAAATTCATTTGGTAATGCCCTTCTGCATATTTTGATTCACCCATAAGAAAAGCATAACTAATCTACAGGCTGTTCATATTTTGATTTTTGTTGATATTATTAACAAAGCTGCCTGTTTATGGACAAATTCCACCTTGTTTCTCGTGTCTTCTGCACTGGTACCACAGTAAGGTAAAAATGAGCTATATCAAATATGAATGAGTCATCAGAGTGTTGAAATTTTGGACTACAGTGATCAGCCCAAAATAAAGAAATTAATAGAATTGAATGCAGACACTATTTTAAAACAAATTTCAGGAATTTTTTTTTGTTGTTTTATTGCAAAGAAAAAATAGATATTGTATTTTCAAAAAGACTAATATAGTATTTTCTTGATATTGTTATTTTGTAACTGTTAAACCTTTCAAACAAGGAACATTTGTGTGATGACTCCCACAGCTCTAATTCACTGCTTTAGTTCTGCTAAAAGAGTCAGATTTCTAAGAAGAAATGAAATCAGTTTTAAGGAAACTTAGTCTTACAATACTAAGACTGGAATTTTCCATCTCCATCCAGTCACAGATCATTGTTAAACTCATAGGAATCAGAGAAAAAGTTCCTTTTTTTGTTTGTTGCCACCACTGTCGCTGATATATTACTGAGGATCTCCTCATGATATCGAAGTTTTTCTCCGGGTGTTGTGTGTTACTTTTGTAGAACTATGTGGGCACAAAAGCATGAATCATGCTGACTTCAGGTCATCATTTGCCAAACGGAGCTAGACTTTGCCAGGAATTATTGATTGGTGCTTGGAGTTATTGCTGCGTGGATAAAGCTGGGGCATTCATAGGCTGACTGACTAATGGGGAATATACACTGTCAAATACAGGATATTTGATGACAGCTGCACGCAGAGTTGCGTGAATAATGTTATTTTTTTGTTTCTGAGGCCAACCAAAACCATTTGTTTGAAAAATGCTGAAGCAAAACAGTAAAAGAAAAATTAAAAAGATCTTTTTCCTGACCAAAAACGTTTTCCATATGAAACACAGACCTGTGATTTGTTTGAAACCCATTCTTTGCCCCCTGTTTTGCTTTTCAGAACATTGATTTGCTGCTAGATAAAAAAGTTCTGCCTAGTAATGTTCAATGCTCATACAGCTAGAAAAGCTATTTAGAAAATTAACTAGCCAGTAATAATAGATACACTAGATACAGCTCTTTAAAAGTTGGTGAAAAATTCAGATTTTGGAGCCAAGATACTGAGGGTTTTTTTGCTACCTCAATGTTTATATACAATATATTCCTCAGCAGCAGTCCCTGGATTCCTCTCTAATAAAATGTACATTCAAGGCTGGTTTTGCTGGCCCAGTAGATCTGTTTAGCCACCACATGAAAATGCATTCACTAAAGCCCCTCTTATTTTTACAATAAATTGACTAAAAATAATTCACACATCTATCTCTCACGGACTCCTTCAAGGCAAATATGAAGCCTACAGTGGACACCTACAATGACCAGCTGCTTGGACATTTCAGCTTGCCTGTCCTCAAGATGCTCTGATGAGGTTCTCTTTTATGTAGGCTGCCCTATTCCATATCTTGATGACCTCTTCTTGCCATGTTGACTGTATGAATCTTCCCCTATTCATACAATCATTCTTTTCAGCACATTTTCAGTTTTCTTATCCCTGGTTATAATATCTTGTTGTCTAAATCCAAGCAACTTCTACTTCTATCTCCAACTCTCTACCTCTCATCATCAGTCAGGGAACCAAATTTCTCTCTCTTCCTCTAAAATACCTAGTTCCTTCCTCCTTTCTGATTTTTTCTTTAAAACATCTGCTTTTTGTGGTGTATGACACATTCTGGCCAGAATATTGCTATGTTTTATTTCAATTATGTTTCATCAAATTAAGTGGCACGGCAGAAATATAGTTTGCAAGGGGATGAAATACCTTTTCAGCTTTTAGTAAAAATGTAGCCAAAGTAAATTGAATTCTCTTTTTTTTTTAAAGTGCTCAGAATATTTGTAAAATATACGTGTCAGAATACTAATGGCATGTGTGTTCATATCCTAAGCTTTAATTCCCTTCGTTATTTAAGTGTCTTTCAGAACATGAAGTTGAAAATGTAAATAAACATAAAATAGTTGACTTGAGACGGTTTTCAGATATTTTTAGCATTCAGTCAACAGTTTAAAAGCATGTGGAAGGTCAAGTATGCAAATTTTTGTGGCATAAAAGGACCTACTTAACATTTAACTTTTGTTCTTTAAAAATATTTTTATTTCAACCATCACATTAACAATGTCATCTGAAAAAAAAGCCTTGTCTTGGGGTACTACTTAACACATTTTACCAAATGGATATTTTATCAATAAATTTTCTAAGGACAGGAGCAAATTTCTCTAACATGCACTAAGAGGATTTTCAGGGACCGAAGTTCACACAGATGCTGCTGTGGACGCAGTGGCACATGGTGACTTGATGTGCACAAATAGCTTCATCATAGGAGACAGCTCTCCACTCCTTCATGGCTAATCTGATGTCAATGCAGCACTTAAGGTGAACTCCATCTGTTTTCTAAATTGATGGTCACTTTTATTTACAAGTAGCCAGCTAAATATCTGCAAGATATTTACACCACAATGTGCTTTGGAGTCTTATGCAGCCTGGCCTCTCTAAACCAATCCTTGTGTCACTTTCAAGACCTAGAATTACTTCAGCTGCAACAAGGTACCTCCAGATATGCATCATCCTGGACAGTGAAAAAAGGAGCAATTAATGCTGCTACCAGTGCTCTGAAAACAAATTGAGTTGTTAGTGATAGAAACACTCTTTTGCCTCCACAGTACCTACCAACGAGCAACAACCAAAAGAATTTTTAGGATTTTGGATCTAATGTGATGTTAATGCACGCACACTATGTATGCAGGTTTAACTGAGATCTAACACACAAGTGTCCCTGCTAGTCCTCTGCAGGACCTAGATGAGAACATAAAGGAGCTGGCTCTGAATCCCCTTCGTTCAGGAAGCAGGAAAGAGCAATAAACTTAATTATTTATCTTAATTAACCTTAATTAACAGCAATATTCTTAATTGTAAGGATATACTACAAACCCCATTGCAAATAGTTTTATAGAAATATCAGCATAGGTCTCCCTAATTCATCCTTTACTTCTATGCAACCTCCCTCTTCCTCATCTTGGTCAATATGAGGTCCTATTTTGCTTCCTACCCTTTATAGCTACTCCTTTGGCCTAAATTATTTTTACAGGCCTGTGTGTGTGACTGCTGCTCTTTCCATAAACACAGCATATTGTGTTTTATCAGGACAACTGACCTTCCATTTAGATTAAGGAAAATGAGGAAATAAGAGACAAATAAGCTCCAGAGACAGACAAAGCACATTGTTTGTCAGTCATTCTGACAGAAGATGTTTTGAGCCAGTCTGCCCTAAATAAAAGGAAGGATAAGATCCCTCCCACTTAAAGACAAAGAAAAGGAGCAGAGAACAGCATGAACATCTCACATATATAATGTAAAAAAACTGTGAAAAGTCTGTCAAGTTGTCCTGCTTTAGAGAAGTATCCAACAGTGTGGAATAAAATCAGTGTGCAACCTGTAAATCTGAAATAGCTTCAGATGGGAAACCAGAGGGTGTTTTGGCATGGGAAAAAAAGAGAGAGGTATATAGGTTATTTTAAAGAATGCAAAACTATCATGGAGATGTGTATTGAAATGGTGCAATATATACATCACTACCTCATAAGAAAGATTTTGGGGTAAAAAATGAGTTTCATCTATGCCCCTTGATCTCTAATCCTGAGATTAGACAGTGCCCTGATTTTTGCCACAACAAACTTGCTAAATCATGAGAAACATATGCAGACACTGGTTGCTAAACCAGGAGGATTTGACTGACAAAGTGTTACTGTGGATTGTGGGAGTAGAATTTAGTAGACTAAAGTCCAGTTCTTAACTTGCTAAATTAAAAAAGGTGTTCCATGAAGTCAGAGGACTACAGGTCAAAAATGTGTACACGGCTCAGCAATTATTAAAATACAAGGTTTAAATCATACATAATTTTCATCCTAGCCTTCTAAGAATGGTTTCCATAACAAACTAAATACACAGCTTGGTAGGAGCTTGACACTTATCAGCAAGTAATGTTTTGAAGTTAAAAAATACAGGCATGAAGTGGAATAGTGGAAAATTCAGTGAATTTGACCTTGAAAGGGAAATGAAAACATGTACAGCAGAACAAAGAAAGGTGCTATGAGGAATTTATACATTGTCGATGGAAGAGGAAATAAAGACAGTTAAGTATTATCTAAATCTAAGTCCAAAACTGAATTAATACTTTCTTGTAGTTCTCTGTGAGAAACTTTAGTGCATGCTAGACAGACGTCATCACAGCAGACATGGCTCTGAGGCAGGTAGCTGCTTTTCTGGGTTAGTGAGGGAATTGCCAGTCCATGTTACACAAAACTTTGATTTGTCAAATCAGCATCAACACCATATGACCAGATGAACAGGAATGTGGTGCTTATGTTTAAGAAACAGGAAGATGTGTTCCAAATTAACTGCAGGCTCATATCTCTGAAAACAGTAATAAAAAAAATCTTAGAAACATGTTTCAGAGATAATAATAAAGCTATAGATTTAAAGGAATAAAGGAATATGGTGAACCACACATTTTTTGAAAGTTGTGTATGATCTTTGCTAGATTTCTGTTCTTGTGAAATACTGGCTTTTCCTGATTTTAGAGAATAATGATGCAGCAGAACTAATCTACTTCAGGGAAGTTTTTGGTATGATACTGCATCAGAATTTACTTATTCTAAAGCAGACAGTTAAGGTGGACAAGAAATTGGTTCATGTGGAGAAAAGACTCTTGCTTACATTGAAAGAGGAATTACCAGGCTGGAGAAAGACTACGTGAGAGAGTTCCTCAAAGATCAGCCTTGAGACAGAATGATGTATTATTTTCATTTATTAACTTGGCACATATAAAAACATTTTAACATCATTTTCTGATGACACAAAGTTATTAGACTTTTTCAAAGTAAAGGTGTGTTGGTGGAGACACAAAAGAGTTGGATGACCTTGAAAGCTGGAGCAATGGTGATGGGATAAAGCACAGTAGTGCAAAGTCCTGCACTTGCAGACTAATGAAAAAAGATTCCTCTATGAACTGGAGGATTATCCAATTCATTGAAAATAACAAAGCAATAAAAATCATAACTGAGTTAATACAAAGCAGAGAGAATATAGGCCATTATACAATGTATCTGCGGAAAAAATGAACACCCTAATCTTAGGAAATAGAGTTTGAGGCATTTCTGAGAGAGATAAGGAAAACTCTACCTAGAATATCATGTGTAAATAAGCCACTCATGTTCAAGAAAGCACAATTTAAACTACTTTTAAAAAGGGGAGATCTGTAGGTAGATAGCAAACCTATCTTATACGACAGAAAGAATTTAAGAAGTTCACTTTAGTAAGTGAAAGGTAAAAAGCAATGTGACTCTTGTCCAGGAGCACAAATAGCATTGCATTTGTATAAGACAGTCAATACTTCATGGAAGCCTAAAATTAGAGCCATCAAAGGAATGACTTTCTAAAATATTCTTACACTATAAGACAGTTTACTAGCTTAAAAAATCGTCATACACATAAGTGGTTGAAAAGACTTCATATTATAGAAATACTTCATATCATAGAGATACTTATAAGAGCAGGGGACTGGATGCAGTGAGCACTAGTTTGGTTTTGTGTTGGTTGTATATCAAGGAAAGCTTGGGAAGTCTTACTAAGGTGAAATTGACTTCAAAAGAAACTGGAGTTGCTGAAATCCTGCACAGAAAGACCATTTGCAAAATTATATTAAAGGAATGCCCCTCAACATTTTGTAGTGGTTTTCTCCATGACTTATTTTCTCTCTGTGAGATAGAGGGCCAAATAGGAGAAACTCAAAGCAGGCTCAGAACTTTAAAGAATATAAAGAAGTTTATTACTAACAGAATTAAAAGTAAAAAGAAATAATAAGAACCTAAAGCAAGCTCCTCTTTTCTCTAACACCTCCCCCTTTTTTCAACTTGCACAAAGGATAACAAACATGTGATTCAGGTCAGCATTGCAGTTCTTAAAAGTCTCTTCCATATTTGAGGGAAAAAGGGGTTTCTTCTGCTTAGCGTAGTTTCTAAACTTCTACTAGCAAAACAGACCCGCCC
>VWZW01005387.1:504506-597708 GCA_013397115.1 Edolisoma coerulescens | reverse complement strand
CTGCAGCCATGCTGACTTTTATATGCAAAACTGCGAGAAGCGATTGGTCTAAAACTCTATCAACTCAGTTTCAACCCACCACACATTTTTAAGAACCTTCCAGTATAAAATTAATAGGTCTTGATTACTTACTCTAGTTCCCCACGTAGGGGTGTCTTAGGTTTCTGAGAGCATGATATCATAGAGTCATAAAAGCACAGAACCATTTGGGTTGTAAAGACCTTTAAAGATCATCTAGTTCGACCCCTTTGCCATTGGCAGGGACATATTTTACTAGATTAAGTCCCTTCATTTCAATAAAGTTATCCCAATAAGAGAAAGATCACAAGAGATCAGTGACATTTTCTGAGGTGCAGAAAATGTGACCAAACTGAAGAATTTAATTTAGTTGTTCCAGAAAACAGAACACTGCCAAGAATCTAGCAAGTTTTCTTGAGATGCAGAAAGAAGGGAGGAAATACCTGTTCTCCATTTTCCGTGCTGGATAGCTTATGATAATCTCTTTTTAAGTATTTCTTACTGAAGTTTAGAATGTAATTTCTAACAGTAAAAGTAGTTGAGTACTGGAAGAAATTAACCTAGAGTTTTGCAGAATCTCCTTTACTGGTATATCTTTAAGAAGAGGGGCAAAATCAACATCTGTCCGAAACAACACAACTATTAAAATCCTGGAAACCTAAGGAAGCACAAACCTGAGCTTTTATGACTCTTCAGAACTGATATTACTTTCTTTACCTCTACTTTCAGACTTTGAGATGTATATTTTAAAAAACATTTTCATGTTAGTATTCTGCAGAGTAGATATTGACAAATAAGATTAAAAAAGAGATTTTCTGAAAACTGATAATTTTCCATTTTGAAACATTATTTGTCCTGTATTAAGATAAGAACTAAACGACAAATTACATAAATGTAAGCTTATTATACCATCTTATTTTATATAAGATTATTTTGTACAGCTGGATGATACAATTTAAAATGGAAAACATTAAATTTCTAGAATGATCACAAAAAGACAGCAATAGCAGGCTGTCCATGTTCATTGAAATTGTCCATCCCACGTAATCTCACTATCTCCTATCCTTCCTTCTGCACATAACGTTATTGTTAAAGTTTTTCACTTATATCCTAAATGTTGAAAATGTATATGAAAGGTACAAACACTGAAGAGGTAATTACATGAATTTCAAGTTATTTAGAGACATTGATACAGAAATTTTTACTGGAATAATAGTAGTTGCCTGTATTCCCTTTCAAGTGTCTCAGAATAAACACTGAATACATTAATTATTTTGTCTCTAGAGATAAAGTAATTTTTGTCTTGCTTAACAAGAATTAAAAATATTTTGTTAATGTTCAATGTAATCCTACTTTGTACTACAATTATCCAAGCTTTTTTTCAAAAATAAATAAATGCTGATTAATTAAAGGCAGCAATTATCAATGTATATGACACTTGTTAGATTTTCAGGCATAATTTGTTTTGTCTCTAAACGTGTACCGAAAAAACCAAATCCTTCAATCAGTCAATCAATGCACTTACTCAATTGTCCCTGAACTTCACTGGAAGAATAAAACGCAATCATGGAAGTTACAGTATGTGTCTGATGGTCTCAGCCTAGACTAAATCATTGTTTCTTGTTAAGTTCTATGATGCTTCATACCTGAAATATATAACTTGGCATCTTTGGTTCATTATTCTTTATTATTCTAGTCCTCTGACTCTAGACAATAACATCCGTTCACATATCTCTAAGAGGCTAATTTGTCCATGTGTGCTTTTGGCAAAATACTCTTAAACAGATGAACAGGTTTTTGGAAGTGAGCTGTTAATTGACATTGTATAACTGGGGATATCACTTATTGGGTAAAAAGTCTGAAATGGCTTGTCTATTTGATATGTTAAGATCAAACTGTACCAAAAGTTCTTATAGCTAATTAAAGTAACGCTTTTTCATTACAGAGATTTCTCTACTTCTCTCAGTTTATTTTTTTAAGTTCGGTGTATTGAAATGAATAGAAAGACTCCCATTGTTAGGAGGAAGATTGTTCGTAGCCTTGTCAATTGATACAATCTTTTTCTTTCATCTTTTGAAGTGTTGGTCCATGGAGACTATTTAGCCGGAGTATTTCACTTTGCAACATTTAATCTTTCTATTTTTTTATCTTTCTTTGGATTTTTCTTTCACTTCTTGAATTCAAAGCTTCATTCACGTTAAAAAGCAGCCTTGGACTGCACCATACATATTGTTTGACTTCCAGTCCAATTTTCTAAATCTGTTCATTTTATTTGACTCCCAGTTCCAAGTCTCCTACCTATCTCCCTACCATTTTTTTCGTGTTTTCTTTTTTTTTTTCCCCAAGGTTCTCTAACACTCCAAATTAGACTACAAAATCCCCATTGTTGAAATTGTATAATCTTTCTCTTTTGAAATATACTCTGCTTACCTGATGCTTGGTGCTGTGTGGGGATTTGTGGAGCCAGCCATCACTGTTACAGTGTAACAAAGAGTAAATTGGATGCTTACTTTGTGTGAATGAAATTCATGTCAAGGGGTGAGCATCTCCAGAAAAATCCATGAGCAACAGAAGACTCTCTGAAGCCCTCACAAAGCAGTTGATGGGATAGGTAAGCACTTACACAGTTGCTTTTCTTTGGCATAAATCTCCTTTTTACTTACACAAAGTTCTACAGATTATATTTTTACTTTACCCTCAGTATAGATATATTGATGTAAATAATTACAACTACATCTATTTCAGTGTCAGTGTAAAAGACAAATATGCATCACAAAATTCCCTGAGATGTAGCAAGGGGAATTCATTTAACCTTTGTTTACCTGTAATATATTTCAATGCAGATTATGACTAAACCATATAGTAATTGTTTGTATAGCACTCCGAATCATAGTTTACTAAAGAATTTCCATTGTAAATGGTTCTAAATTCAATAGCTAAAATTTATCCATCAATAAACTACAAGGTCATAATGGTGTTGTCATATTTTATCTGTATTTTTTTTGCTTTCAGACTCATTTCAAAAAATTATTACATTTACAACCTATCTCCAAGGTATCTCTTTGAGGTAAACCTTACCAGGTGGCAGATGATGCATGTTGGAAACCTCTCTGGAGGTTTAGTCCAATCAATCATGGAGCTAATGCAGAATGTGGTTTTTTTTCTTAATTACAAGTGTGGAGCACTGCCCTCATATGCACAGGTGTTCTGTAATTTGCACAATCAGCAGGTTGCTCTGTGCAATTCAGGACATTGTTTTTAACTTCAGCAATTCTAAATCATTCCAATGGAACATAGGGATAGTACTGTCGACTCTAGTTTTTGTCTGGGAAGGTGATCTGAGTCTTGAATTAATCACAGAATCGAGACTTGATTCATGAGGTTCACACAGTCCCACTTCTCAAGCCTGTCAAGGTCCCTCTAGATGCGTCCCTTCCCCGTGTTGTAAACAACACCACACAGCTTGGTGTTGTACACAAACTTGCTGAGGGTGAGCTCAGTCCCACTGTCCATGTCAACGACAAATATGTTAAACAGCATCTTTCCCAATGCTGGTCCCTGAGGAATGCCACTTGTCACTGATCTCCACTTGGACATCAGGCTGTTGGCTGCAACCCTTTGAGTGTGAACATCCAGCCAATTCCTTACCCACGAAATGGTCTATCCATCAAGTCAGTATCTCTCCAGTTTAGAAGCAAGAATATCATGTGGGACATACTCAAATGCTTTACACAACTCCAGGTCGATAATGTTAGTCGCTCTGCCCTGATCCATCTCTTTTGTGATCACATCAGAAAAGGCCACCAAATTTGTGGGGCACAATCTGCCCTTAGTGCAGCCATGTTGGGTGTCATCAGTCACCTCCTTATTCTCCACGTGCCTTAGATAGCTTCCAGGGAGATCTGATTCATGATGCTATTAGGCGCCAAGAGGAGACTGATATGATGGATAATGGCTTAGACACTTCCTCTGCCAGTTCCCTCTGTACCTGTGGATGAATCCCATTAGGTCCCATGGACCTGTGCACCTTCAGGTTCCTCAGATGGCCTTGAACTTGGTCATCTCCTTCTGCCATGGGTCCAGAATCAAACAAGTAGAGTTCAGTGCTACTTAGTTAAGTTGACATTTGTTCTAATGTTGGTCTCAGGATTTCCCATCAGCTCAGAGAAAGATTGCAATGCCCATAGACTGTTATTTACTATGCTTCACCAAGATAATATTACCTGTGGGGTGAAAAGTTCATTGGCAATCAGCCATTTTAGCCGCAAAAAAGATTTTTTTTTTTTTTTTACACTAAACACAAAGCTGTACAGTGGAAGCACTGGGACTCGAAGTTTGCTGAAGGAGAGGGAGGGCTACTGACCCTTCCTGTGAAAGACAGATTTCTGGTTCTCTCTGTGGGCATTAGTACCTGAAGCAAAGTTCATTTTGTAGACATTTAAAGGCTGGAAAGAGCTGTGTTTAATTTGTAAGGGCTTTCACAGTATCTTTAGGCCTGTTAAAAACAAGACTGCATTGTTAACCCAGAACTGAAAGCATGTCTTGAACTGACTCTGGGTCTGACTGTGGCTTACTTACATGAAAAATTACTGCACAGGAAGCACATTCCTCTGTAACAGGGTGGAGTGTATAGGATGTAATTTGGGAAATCTAAGTTACATTCCTGCTTGACATGATTCCCCTGAAAAGGTTATCAGCTTCCACTAACCACAGAGTCTTAAGGAGACTGAACTGGAACAGCTGAATACCGTTTTATGAACAATCTTCTAGGTCCATCTGTGCGCATCTTCAGCAGGGCAGACCTGGAGTGGGGGATACCAACCTGTGCTGAAGCTGAGGAGCCAAATTAGCACAAGACTAAGTCCAGACTCCCAGGGCCACAGTCAGAGCAGAGCCCCACACTGCCATGGCTGCACAGTGTAGGAGACAGAGCTGCTTAGTGCCTTTCTGGGGATGTGTGAGGGTGGCTGAACTCCCGGGCTGTCTGCCCATGACTCTACAGCAATGTCCTTGCATTTCAGAAGTGCATTCTCACATGCCTTCCATGGCAGGAACTCCATTACACTGTCAAATACAATTAACAAGAAATGGGAAAAGTGGATACTGAGCATATTCTGATAATTGCTTTATCTTCAGAAACTGTGTGAGGGCAAAGAAGAGGAAGGACTACTTATTTGAATGATGTTCACATGCTTGCATCTTGTCCAAAGGTGTGTCGCTAAATCACAGAATCACAGAATGGGCCATACTGGAAGGGACCACAGTCATCATCTGGTCCAACCTTCCTGCTCAAGCAGGGGCATCCCTGAGAAGAATAGGATTGCATCCAGACGTATATGAATATTGCCAGTGAAGGAGACTCCACAACCTAATTTATTTTCTCCAAATATTTCCTTTTTTTAAACTGCATTAATAAAGTAATACTGCAGTACTTCTGCAAGTTCAGAGGTCATGTATTCGGAATACAACAATAATACTAAAAAGCTTTACAAAAACATTTTTATTAATGCAGCCATAACACACATATCATTTATAGTACTTGGATGGACTGCCTCAACATTAATTATATAACATGTTGCAGTAATGAGAAAAGGTTGCCAAATTGACTGTTCTGTTTCTTAGATGTATGTATGGTAAAGGTGTAAGGAAGCAATTTGAAACTGATGAATAGAATTTTTTTTTCTGATACTTACTGAATATGAGGGACTTTGAACACCAGTTTTTGTCTGATCCAGTATCTCTTTCAATGGGTGTTTTTTTTACTGCTATGCATTTTTCTTCCAGGAACCACATCAGCTTGGTGGTAATTGATCACTGTTTTCCTTCTTTTAAAGCATATCTAAATTTTTAATAGAAAGCTATTTTTCATTTTACAAAATCTGGTTATAACATGCAAAATTAATGCCAAAGGCCAACACTTAATTATGATGTGCTGCTAGCAGCATCTCTGGTGTGGTACTGGAAAATAGTAATATTTTTTATGGTTTAGTTTCTTGTGAGTTTTTGGAATCAACTTTATCTGTCAAAAAGTAATTTAAGTGTTGTTACTAATATTTGTGAGCTTCTGGCTAGAAAAAGACTAGTTTATTTAGTGCTTTGTAAAGAATTGAATGCTGCATCTAGAAAATGTGGAACATCTGTAGCTTTCAGAATTCATTATTTTATGTTATCATATTTCCTACTTTTCTAAAATCTCACCTACCCAACTCAGTATTCTGCAAGTGAAACTCAACTGTCCTCACAACTTTCATTCCTGGATGCAAGTCTTACCAAACAGTGAAATAGATATGCTAAAAATGGGCTAGTCATCACAGTTTCAGAGAAAAGCTTGGTAAAATAATATTTAAGAACATGGAATAGCAATAAAGGTAGCGCCAATATTTTTAATTAAAAAAATACAATGACGTTTTAATTTTAAATTGGGACGTTTATTTTCCTTAATCTAATACTTTTGGCCATGCAACAGTGTAGTATCTTTTAAAAGGGATAGAAATTGTAGAAATTTCCTTCCAAATAATATTTTTGTTCAAATGGATCTGTGCTGGCTTTAAAATCTTATCTCTTCAAGAGCTGCAGGGAAAAAGTCAGGACATTTTATATCATTAGAATCTGCATTCTCATCTTCCCAGAGAGAATCAGAACACTGCTTCCTGGACAGACCAAGATTTCAAAATGTTAAAGTCATGAGTTATTATTTTTCAATGCAAAAACCAAAAAATGCCTATGTATAAAACATTTGAAGGGTATGTGTTCTGCATGCACAGAAAACAAGTGCAAAGTTATAAAAATTTTATTGACACTGTTTTGGGAAGATTTTCATAGCTTAGAGCTTATCTACCTCAAAACTTCTGTTTGTAATCTTTTACTATATGCAGTGTTATCTTGTATTTTGTAGTCGTGAATCATAAAAGGCATTGAGAGAGAATTCTAAGTCACATGGAAACTATAGTCCTCATTTCTCTTGCTCACCTCATTTTCACTCTGCTAGTATATCTATCTCAGGTTAAACTCTGAACATTTCACAACTCTCAAAAGCTTCAAACAGCTCCCACTTTTGGCTCTCCGAGCAGGATGTTGTAAAAAAAAACATTCCTCTCGAACAAATGTGGAATTTTTTACTTACCACTTAGTTCCAAACTTGAGCTTTCCCAAAATCTTGGGTAGAGACACTTTGTTCCAGGAACACTTTCTTTTTACCACTAATATAAAACCTGTTGAACTGAGGACACTTGTCATAGAAAATATCTGAAAGTTGCACATTTTTATCTTTTCCACGTTAGTATCTATGCAAATACAAATTAGATATGCATGGAGGTAGAAATATTAATTTAAGTATGGTACTCAAGTAATTTCTATGCATCATACTTTGCTTTGTGGCACAGCTGTTAGACTTGGTGTGAAAGAGTTATATTATGATGTTGCATTGCAAGAAACCCTCCAATGACTTATTCAGTCCTACATTTTTCAAGTCATGAATTTTATGAAGATGTAGGATCTAGAATGACTGATTTTACAACCTAAAGGTAGAGATCAGATTCTTTTTATGGCAGGAAAACATCTAAAATGAGATGTTTTACAGACCTTTTTTTCTGTTTGTGTTGGAAACTGAACTATTTGTTGTTTGTTCGAACTGTTTTGCCTTTTAACTAGCACAGTGTAATCATTGAAACATGAGGATTTAGATATATCCCAGCCCATAAATGGTTCCTCACATTTATTTCAGAGCAAGCTATCAAGTTTTCAGAAAAATGACGTGTTCATCTTGAGAACCTTAGTACAGACAAGACGATAAAATTTCAGTTAGTATCGCCACATTGAACTTCATAAATGGCACTTAGGTACATAAACTTGTCCTAAATCTTGTATGCAATAAAAGGGAAATTCAACTTGAAAAAAAAAAAAAAACCAGAAGTAATTTTTCTCCTGTGTAATCTTGTTTTCTTTATGAAAAAGATGTTACCGTATTTGGAAAATCCACATAAAACTGGCAGATTTATGTGGGCTTTAGATTATATATAGACCTGTAACTTTCTGTGCAGAGGTGAATTTCCCTCTGTGATAAATAAATAATGTCTCCCATGTCAGCTTGATATGTGCATAGCACAGCAAGGACTTGATTCTGATTAATGACTGCAATATTATTTGTTTCATTTTGCTTTTGCTGCTAATCAAATCATATAAATATATTTTACTGTTCTCTTCTGAATCATAGAAGATGATCCACATCAAATGAAATATGTTTTATTTTCATAACCATTATTTCAAATAGAATGGTAAAATCATAAGCATTGCTGGTTAACAGGTGCTTTCAGACTATTAACTTTAAAAAAATATTTAGCTTAATATCCAAAATGTGTTGATGTACTTGATCATCTAGTGAATGAAATAGAGTAGTTCAGGAAAGTCTATCTCTTTTCTGGGATATGCAGACATGCTTTCATGTCTGTTTTTCTAGTATCCTTCCAGCTTTGTGACACACAGAGTGTGATCCTTTCAATAATCCTGCCCCGAAGAAAGAAATCTACATGTAAGCTTGTAGGGCAGATGTGATACAGTGACTTCCTCAGTTTCTCCTCTAACACTAGTGCTATTCTCCCTCTTCACAACAAGGACATGATCTGGCACAGAGGTCCTGGCCAATTCATTAAGTCAATGGTGAGTTTGTAGGGTCCAGGCTGTGCTGGCATAGTGTGTCCACACTATTTGGATAATTCCAAGCAATGAATGTTCAGGTTTTGTCTCTTCTGATGTCAGCCTTTCTGTAAAGACAAAGGAGAAGGTCAGACAGATCACGAGCATGTCTGAGGGAGAGGTTTCCAGTCTGCAGGATACAGAGAGGAAAAGAAAACAAGATGATCACAGTGAGAGCCTGAGAACCTTCAGCTCAAACAGAGAGGGGAAGAAAAAAGGTAGGAAGGAACAAGAATCAGGTATCCATCCAGACCATGGAGGCAGCAGAAGACAACAGAGAAATAAGCTAAGTTTGTGATAGCCCAAAATGTCTCTGAACTGGTTCAGACCAAGACTATATGCCAAGGACGTTCTTTCAAGGAAGAACTCAATAAACTTTTTATTGCTAGGCAGACAGTCCTTCTAAATTTTGCCTCCTTTAAAGTTCATACTCCAATGAAACCTACCTTTTCCAGTTTAACAGCCAATATTAGAGCTTGTCTAGAGGACATCTCATAAAGGACAAGTTCTAGGCATATCCAGTTCAAAGTTTCGTCCAAGTCAATGCTCCATCACATTCAACCAGCTTTGACTGTTCATACATATTATCATAAGATATCAGATAGTGTCCAGTGTCTTTAGTGTACTACACCACTGAAGTTAATGAGAGGAACAGTGTATATGGTGATAAAGAGACTTTAGCAAAGCCAAGACTTTTCCTTTGGAATACAGGCTAATTTTGATGGGGTTGGCTTGGATGTCTCTGTGTAGTTTTTCACTCCCATATACAGTTATGGGCTTACTGAATGAACAAATTGTACAGGCTATACAGTCAGAAGGGCCAACAGCAAATCAAAGCATGCTGTGAAGTATAACATAAGAAATAATGTCTTCACTGGGAGCATTATAATATGTATAAGTAGTTTTACTTTGTTGCCTTAAGGTCATTTAGAGATTCTCTGTCCAGAAGTATTCAGGGTTAAATACCTGACAATGTCAGAGTAAAAGGATGCCATGCATTAAATAAAATTGGACTCAATATAAAGTTGAAACCAGTGTAGCTGTGTAAGAACTTTATCTCATTCCCTATATCTGTATCCTCTGTGTGAAAACATGTAATCTCCTTCAGTCTGGAGCACATGAACTCATTCACGATGCTATTTCTAGCCCAAGAGAATTGAAACTCAAGAGCAAACTGAATCCCATTGGAATGATCTTAATAAGTTTCTAATCGATGGTTGTTGCCAAAGCACTTCCATTTTGACACCCTCAGACATTTTTATGTTTTGTATATGGATATCAGCCTTTTTTTTTTTGTTGGTTTGTTTGTTCCTATTTTCCAGCTTCTATAATTAGCATTTAAACCTATTGGTGTTTCAAAGTACTCTCATCAGGGTCATGGTACCAGTAGCATTGGATATATGGGAAAAATAAATTTACTTATCAGAAAAGCTTTCAGGCAGAGATAAGAATTCAGTGCAGTTGAAGGAAAGAGGGAGATAACTGGATTCGGAAGTGTCTTGGATTTGAAACCGATGCATACACACACATCCATAAAGATTCGGATGAGTGGAATTCTATCAGGTTGTTTGACCTTGTCTCAAAACAAGAGGCATGTAAAGCATCCTTCCCTCATGGAGATGAGAGAGGGAAAAGCTCTGGGACTCTACCACGCAAGGCCCGTCTGCCTTGGGTCTGTTAAGTGATACAGAGGTGCCTGTCACTGGGAGAGCTCCTAGAAAGTCTGACACTCTACCAAGAGGCTGCCAGGGTAGCTTTCCCAATATGGGACACTATGGATATCCAGAGGGACTTACAGTCTCCTTTTTCCCCTTAGCACACCATTTCTACTTCCAAGATTTACATTTTCTACTGTTTTTCTTGACTCATCCTTTATATATCTTCCAAAATATTAATAACCTCTAAGTTACTCAACAGCCTTCTGTTTTCAGATAGCGAGTTTAAAAAATACTTTATGAAAAATAGATCAGTGAGTCTTCCTTTTCCTGTAATTTATTCTTTCTCCTAAAGCATATGTAAAACTATCAAAAGGAATGTAAGCACTTAATTGCTTAAATTCTGTTGACATTCGATGAAATGTAAAAAATCCCCAGGTTCACAAACAATTTCTGACATGGAATTTCTGCTTCAAAACCATGTAGCCATTTTTGAAAACGTTATCTTGTTTCTTTCTAATAATTTCATGTAATTATGTTCTTTATTTTTTTTAAGGTGGTATACTCAAATCTGACTAAATTAGTAATATCAAGATATTAAAGTTACAGGTTTTGCTTTTTTGAATTACACATAACAAAACCAGGAAAATATACCATTAAAAAATAAAGATAATTGAAAAATATAAATATAAGTGTGATTTAAGGATATGTTTCAATCTTCTATTTAGAAAATTCAACTGTAGTCTGTAGCAAATATTGTTCTTTGAGTTAAAAAATATAAAATTAATTATTCCTGTAGTATAATTGAAAATATTTTAAATGAAAGGTTTTTATGTGGGGTTAAGAAAAACTTGAAATGAACTAATGCCTGTGCCTGCTAAAGCGTCAAGCTCAGTATAAGTTCTTTTATGCTTAATATCTTCCTGATGGCAGCACTGGCATATTCTGCCTTCATGCATTCACACCAGTTTTGAAGACCAAGATAAAAGGCATGAACAGAAATCCCAGCTACCACATTGTTTTTGAGAAATGTATCTTAGAGACAAGCTTTTCCATGCATTTCATTAAATCTTAATAAATAGTGTAACTTGCTGCTCCACACTTTTCTGGAAAAAAAATCCTCTCAGTAATTCCACAAAGAAATCTCATTCTCAGTTCAGGAGGAGTAATTCTTGCCCTTCAAAAACTTTTCATATTTTATTATTTTTATCTTAGAACATAGGGCTAATCGTTTTTCACAGAAGGTTAGTGCTCATCCAATTTCATGGGGTTATTGGTTCATATCACAGATGTAAAAAATGCAAGTGTTGGTTATTTCATCTTTTCTAAAAATACAGACTGCTGCAGGACAGAATAATGGCATTTGGCTTATCTCTGAAGCACAAATATAACTTGGAGACCACTGATGCATTTTAGGAAAGTAGTACCAATTCCTCATGTAAAACGCCAATCTCATTACAACATTCTCTCAACTGCAGTCCTCCTAAATAGAGTATTAGTACCAACTGCTAATATTCTTTCCTTTCAATAAATAGAATGTGTATGCAACATTACTGAAGTTTTTCTACTGGGTCACCTGAGGCCAGCTCTTAATCTCTGACCTCAGAGGAGATAATGTTGAGCACACGAACAATTCTTAGATTTGATAGATAGGAACAGGTTGAGGTCAATTTTATCATGTCCAAGAGCCATTTTGGGCTTTTTACATCAGGTACTTAGGTGGGGATTGAGGGACAGATTAATTTTTCTTCAATTTAACTGTTTAAAAATGTGGTGCAAAGTCTGAACAAATCAATTGCCTTGGCTTCTTCTAACCATTGGAGAGGGAGGTTTGGGAATTTCAGTCAAGTTTTACAATGGAGTTCATTTTAACACGAGTCTTCGCTATTTTAAAGCTGACTGGAAAACTAATTCGTGGGTCCAGATGCAAATGAACTCCTTTTTCAATGTTTAAGTTTCACTGATATTTCAGTGATTATAGCATACATATATAGATCTATATAGTTAAAGCTACCTAGAAATGAGTGCAAAGAATTTGGATTTTGCTTCCATAAAATAGCCTTAGAAAAGCAACAGATTCAATTCAAAAAATCTGTACAAAATACTACTATGATACATTATATGTATGAATTAGTTTATGAGTGACAGGCATAGAGTGCATGTTTCTCTCAGTACACTGGCCTCAACAAAAAAAATCCGATTTATATGAATTACAGAGTAGTTCTTCGAGTCAGACTATAATGAGGCCAGCGCATAACAGCAGACATTACCTGGAACAATGCTTTCTGCCAGTCCTTGACAGGCTGTAGGGCAGGCTAAAGACAAGGGCTTGAACAGGTCTGTGTCCCTGGATGCTGCTCCTGCCTAATCAAGCTCAAAGCAGCATTAGCAGGAGGTTAAAAAATAATCTTCCAATACATTAGTCTGATACTTATCAGAAATTCCAAATTAATTTAGAAGTTTGGCTTATTTACAAAAGTCTTCACTTTGTAAAAGTAACCCAATTAATCCTGGGTTGTAGATTCATACCCACAGGGCATGTGAATCCATTTCCATGGCATTAGTTGCCGAGGAACTGCTAACATTTCATTCAGATATTATAAGCAAAGGTGTCAATCTTGTCTTGTCACTGGTTGGAAGTCAGTAGAGGTAAGTTTTTATTTAGGGGTGTTTCTTTCCTTAGCAGAAGGACTCCTTTTGTCTTTCCTCTTGCACTGCAGCCCTAAATATTACTGCTAAATGGTTTTGCTTAACAATAATCCACATGTTCCATTTCTTTCTTAGCTACCATGTGATACATAACTGGGAGTGCAGCAAAGTCAAGTTTTTTAAGTAGTTCATTTAGCTAAATATCACCTTCCACTCTGATAACATACAGTGCTACCAAGCAGAAGAGACCACTGCAGCACTCTGAACTCTGTAGGATGGCATCACAGTTCAGAGAAGTAAGGATACACAGTCCTTTCAAACTGAATGGCTAGTCAAAATCTGTGGTCCTGTGAGTTATTTTGGTTAGGAGGAAAAGATAATGATGAAGCCAGGTTATTTTGATACAATTCCATTCATACTTATATGAGGCATGAGAAACTCTGTTTTACACTGTATTTGAAGAAAGCAAGCACTATAAAATTATCAGCATTAACATCAAAATTCTTTTACATGTGTTCTCTCCCAGACCTTCCAAAAGAGGGGGTTGGGGGGGGCTTTTTTTTTCTGTCTTTTTTCCTAGGTCTCTGCATCTGTTCCTGTCATTTGTCTCTGTAATTTTCTCTTTTGTATGCTTATCTGCACTAAAATAATACCCTACCTCTAAAAGGATATCACTTCTGATTCTTAGATTAGCCAGGTACTTTATGAAAGGAACCTCACTTGATTCTGCAAAACTCTATTCAAGTCACTTTGCAAGTGTAAGTATACTATATTAACAGCATTGCACTGATATGCATATAAATATGCATACTCACACAAATTTTATATACTATATGAAATTTTACTCAGTGACCAGTATCTGTAAATACTTTGAGATGTCTTAAAAGGGCAGACTTCCAATTTTCATCTGATGCTCATATGAAGTAGGCCAAGCATAGTGTCTATAATCAGGACATCAGCACAAAATTGAAGTATTCATTCTAAAAACACTGGTAGAATGAAGATCTCATGACTTCCAACAAAACTAGTGCTTAAAATAATGTTCTGTTGGTAAAGAATTCAAAATTGGGTGCAAATAGATAAAAATGCCACCAGCATAATAACATAGCATCAAAATAAAAATATAGTAGAGTCAGGGTTGGTCCATTCATACTGCCAAAAATTTAAAAATATGTGAAGCCAGAAGGAAGTGCTCCAATGAATATTACAGCAGCAGATGCAAAAGCATTACTGCCATCTGCAAAATAGATTCAACAACGCTCATTAAAGGTGTTGTCTTGATTTGATTTGATTTGATGTGGTTTTATTTGATGTGATTGATCTAGTGCTCAGCCTCTTAGGCATGCATTCATTTTCATAGTACCCAGAAAGTGAGAGCAGTACAACACAGAGAGATTTGACAGCCTAATATTAATAATAATTTAATGCTTATATGGAGCATGTTATATATTCAAAGAACTGTACAAATAGTAACCAACTAATAAAAACTAATGTTATTCCTTCTCTATCTCATGATATTAATGAAGCATATTACTCATTCTCCATCTACTCTTTCATGGTTTTAGCTCTTTGCACTTGAGCATTTTATGGCAAACTCTAGAGATCAATTTGTACAGCTAAGAAAGATGCATACATGCATAATACATTTTACAAACTCCTCCTTAAATAGTGTCTGCTGCAGAATGTAGAAAACAAGTCTTAAAATGAAGTATTCCACAAAGATTCTGGCTTTGTGATATTGTGAATTAGTTATTGATAGAACCTAAAGGAGCTCAGGTAAAATTAGAGCTGGTCAGAATTTTCCACAGACAAATTTACTATCAGAGAATAATGGTGGCTCAAAAGTCCTTGCATGTGTAGTCCAGTTTGTCTGTGGAAGGAAAGCCCTGAGACAGGGCTCAAGGGCATCCAGCTCTGGGTAGCCCCATAAATTCATGGGTGCAGTGTAGCAAATTCTCTCTGCACCCAGTGCTATACCTGGAAAGATGCCTTTCCAACTTTCTCAGTATCGACCTGGAATCTTTTGATTCCTTGCAAGTCTGAGCATTTATACTTTTGTTTAAGCTTCCAAGTGTGCTCATGATCCACTGTCCCTGATTGCTCACATTTCCTGCATACTGAATCACGATTGGGCTTCTGAATCCAGGATAAGCCAGCTACATCTGCTGGTGGGGAAGTCTGGAGATAAAAGAACTGATAGAGTCCCTTGTGCCCTGGCACTACCCTGTAGACAGAGACAGCAGCTGCGAGGAGTTGAAATTGAGTTGAGTTTCAGCATAGTTACTAAAAACACCAGTGAGATTTTTTTTTGACATCTGGACTTTGCTCTCAACAGGGGCAACCAAAATTTGTTCATCCCTACATCTCAGAAATCATGGAGAAAAGGGACTGAACCAGGAACTTTGGAACATGGCCTCTTAGATGGAATTTCAGGTCTAAATGAAATATTTTATGTTATAAATTTGAAAGAACTATTTTTTTGATTTGAGGGGTTAAGTTTGTCTGAGGATTTGAGATTTGGAGTTTTCTTCATGATGAAGCACATAATTTGTGTCCAAAATTTCAGATTACTGCAAAAGAAGGACTCTTAAATTACAACAAGATTAAAGTAAAATCTTTTAAGCTCTGTGACAAAGATTTTCCTTGCCTTGTTTCAGCCTTTAGCCAATTTTAGAGGACAGTGATGGGGAGAAAAGTGGGTTTTTGAAGTGATATTGTAGAGCAGGTTGGTAAATCATAGTGTTGAAAAGTTGTAGAAAATTAATCATGCCTAGTACATTGACTCTGTGTTTTGAAGATGGAAATATGATAGGAATACTAAGTATAATTACTCCTATGACTAATCTTTTATGTAAGGTTTCCAGTAATTTGCATATTGGCTTCAGTGTCCTGGACACTTCCCAGTTTGCCTAAATAATTGCATTCTGCTTACTGACATTTTTGTGTAAAATTTCAACTGCTTATGTTATTTATCATTTACTGTTGTGCTGTGCTACTGTGGCCTACTAATTCTTTCATTTTGATTCAAAGTTTAAATCATCCCTAGCGAGTGTCTGAGAGCGGGAGAGAGAAAAATGTGATTCTCTTTTGGAATTGCTTACAAACTAAATTCAGATGAGGAATAATAAAAGAAGTTGTAGGATGTGGGAGGCTGGGCACTCACTGTAGTAAGCTTAAATAGTTACCCAACTAACAGCAGAGTAGATTGTGTTGAAGAGTTTCACGGCTTATTTTGAAAATAAAACAAAAAAATAAATGAAAATGTTTACACATTCATCTCTTAAGAGTTCCTACCAGTTGTGGAAGCATGTGGAAGTATGTGGATAATGGAGGTTTTACATGACAAGCTAGCTCAAGCACAATAATAGACAATAGGAAAATTCAGGGACAGTCTTGACTAAAGCAGGATGCCAATGTTACTGATATGGGCAGATATGAAAGTCTGGGAGTGAAGCATAAATATGAGAATGTAACAGGGCAAATACATGCATGTTTATATGAAAAAAAGATGGAAATAAAACTGTTTTGTCAAGACTGGACAAATTTTTTGTAACCAGCTACATCTGAGGAGAAGGCAGGAAGAGAAGCCAGTGCAGTCAGGTCAGGACCAGGGCTGGACACAGGCACACCTGGAGGATGGCTCAGGGGAGCATCTGGGGGGGGACTGAGCTGGGATGAACTCCTGAGCCAAAGGGCTGAGAGTGCCTGGGTGAGCCACAGAGGAGGTTCCTCATAGCCCATCTTTGCAGGGCTCTTTGCACAGCTCTCCCCTTGGCTGTGCTGTCTGTCTCAGCATCCACCTGCAGCAGCTCCAGATGAACACCAAGAAGCAAGGAGACCATCTGTGCAGAGTCTTGGTGCACTGTGGCCTGTGACAGATACATGGTGGTCTGTTGTGGGACTACTGAGGTTTGTCCTACACATGCTCTGCCTTGGTAGCTAGTTACTATTGAAAAAGAGAATTAATTTGCTAGTAAGTCCAAGAAAAAAAGCAAAACAACAGAAAACCTCAAAACCCCACAAAGTTACTCAAAGTATTTGGAGGAAAGGTAATTAAATACATAATTATTCCTAACATTGAGGTAGTGGTGGGTCACTGCAGCGACTGAGGCCATAATCGAGCAGATGACTATATTGAAAAGTTCACAACACTGTTTTGCCCCATTACTTAACCTTTACCAAACAACAAGCTTCTAGAAGAAATTGTTTTCAAGTGCAGTGTATCCATTTAGTTTTTTGGCTTCTTCTTTCACTTCGTGACTATCCCAGAATCTATCATTATCCTCTCCAGCTTTACAGCTCTGATCCTCTGTACTTGGCTGTGTCAGATGCTTTTAACCATGCTTCTCTCTCTACTTCAATCATCCCCATAACAACAATTTAACCCACTCCATACTGAATGTGATTTCCAGCTCATTCTTCACTTGTTCTTGCTTCTTACTGCCTCACTAAGTGATCAGAAGGATCAAAGGAAAAATCCTAGTTTTTTACAGTGGTTGGCATATCTACATGTATTTGAGAGACTCAGTTCTGAGCTAGGTGATAAAGTTCATGCTCGTCTGATCCCAAATGTTTTATCAGTTGCCTTAGGAAACCTTACTTCACAAGGTAAAATGGAAAGGAGAAAATTATGCAGAGGAAGGGAACAGCTGGTGCACTCCTACACATGTGCAAGAGCCCAGATGCACAAACATTTGGACCTGTAATTATAGAAGCTTGGCAGCTTTAGTTCCTTGCAAGATTTAGTGTGAATGAGGACTGGGTGAACCACATTGTCCTCAGAAAGTTGTGTGCATTGCTTGTACCACCTTTAAAAACACTGAAGATGGGTGGACAGGGGTGTAAATATTTTCACTGAAAATAAGAACATGCATATACACATAAGTAAGATGACTGTAGCTCTGAACACTTGGATTTAATGATAAAGTCTTTGTCTTTTTATAAATATAAGAATTTACAGGAAGCAAGAGAAACTGGGAAATCACAGCTGCTATTTTTGATCTTATGTTCAGCCACCTCTCAGAAGTATTGCAGCATTTTGGAATTACATCCAATTTATATTGTTGTCTCTACTTTCTAAGTTCTTGGGGGCTTGGACCTTCATAACAAGACTTTTTAACATCATCACATGAGATGCTGAGAAATATGTATTTGTAATGGGTTAGGTGTTAGGGCTAAATAGGGGTTTGCACTGTAATATTGTGTCCTGGATCTGTACTGGTATATTTGAGCTGTCTTTTGATGGTGGGAAATGAATAAATTATTATAGGGTGAATGAAAATATTCTCCTTATTATCCCTCATCTAGACTGGGTTCAGTGACTTTACAAATGTGCAGTTAAGCTAAATTACATACTACCCTCAGTTTAAACTCTTTCTTGTTCATTGTGGTTTTAAAGTTCAAAAGTTCATACTTTAACCAACTTACAAAATACCATCATGGTATGAATATATCTCAAATCAAAAAGATTCTCTTGTCACAGTTCTTTGATAACTGTTTGCTTGAAGGATCTGGTGCTTTTTAGTCCAATTGATTTTTTTTTTTTAACCTCATATTTCAACTTGGTATTACTTATTTTTTATTGTTTATTGTACAGGAAGTAGCCTTGATGAGAATTCCAGAAACTTGAAGTTCTTAATTAGATTTATTGATTTTCAAGTTTTAACTCTCTAGAAAATATGGCTCTTTGATAGCATATACAGCATTAATGCATTAGATGCTAAAAATTGTAATTTAAAAAGTAACAATGGAGGCAGCTGCAATTTTTCCAGGTACAGTATGAAAATATCAGATAGCTTTTGGATATTATGCCAGAAGTTTCTTCTACTAATTAAATCTAAATGTACAACCATTAAGGAATCCAAGAAGCCTTCTGTAATGATTTTAAGTTTCAGAAGAGTTTAAAACATATAAAAATTATATTAAAAAAAAGCATGGTATTTCTTAAAACCAGTCACCACATCTGCTTTAATAATTTATTTATATGTGAATATTATATTTTCTTCAAAGGCATCTAAAAATGTCTGTATGGTAACTTCATATATAAAATCCTTTTAAAAGTAAGAATATTTAAAATGTAGACACTCAACATATATCCAGATTTTCTCCCTGTTTAAGAGGCCTTCTAAAGCTGGATCTTACCATGCTAAAGCCCATTTGATTTCTTGCAGCCTTGGCACTTCTTCTGCATATGTTGATATCATCAGCCTGTAACACATGTAGAAGAAGGAAGGTCCTTTTCCAACTCCAGGGAGGAGTGGTCATGAATTCAATATGCCAGCAGAGAAATTCAAATACAAGTCAAGTATCCTATATCCTATTAGTGTGTTGGATTGCTATAAGTCATCTGGGGCTTTTTTTGAGTCATCTCAGTTCAACTTTAGGAGAGCTTTCAGACACATCTGGTTTGTGGATTAAACTTTAAAAAAGACAATTTAAAAAAAAATGATATGATTTTATATATCACACAGAGTAAATCCAGCTTTGAGGGAAACCAGTCTAGCAAAATTCCTGTCCATACAGAGATAAGATGCAAATCTCAGATATCTTCAGAGGAGTGAAAGTTTTACCAGATAAATCCAGTAACAAAAGTTAGATTGGAACAGGACAGAACATTCCAAGCTGGCAATCACTGAGAAAGTATTCTTTCAAAGATATTGAAATCAGAGGCAAAACAAATTAATCGTAGTGGAATCAAGGCATCACCTTGCTCTTTGCAATAGTCTTTGTTTTAAAGAAAGAAGTTACATCAAAACATGAGAGGAACAGAGAACTGGAAATCATCTGTATAGTCACGATATGAAGTTCCCAAGGAGTTGAATGGTTTCATCTTAGTTTCTGACATCAAGTAGCCTAATTCTTTGCACAGCAAGTCCTCTAACATATTGATGTAATTAACCAAAGAATCAGCCTTACTGTTTAGATTCACATTGCAAAACTGTATAAATAATTTCAAATTTAGGCTAATCAATGCACTTATTTCTTTTTTTTTCTGAATTAGCTGTGTAGTCTATAGACTTGTTATAAAGTTGGACTACATTGTTTAAAATGTGTTGTCTGTAGTATTGTTAAGATGGGACACAAGAGTCTTCTCTTTCTATTTAAAGCAACAATAGCATTCTTTGCATAACCTAAAACCATCACATTAGATATAGGCTTCTTTCAGTGGATCCCTACTGAAAAAGACATTTTCTAGAAAGATTTTAACACTGAAGGAAACAGTTCACAATTTGATTCAAAAGCAATATACCTTTCTATGTTTCTTAGATACACCTTTCACTGGAAATTTGAAGGAGAATAAGGTGGAGGCTGAATAAAATTGATTACTGGTCTTTTTCCTACTGTGTCCTGCATTTTACTCCCAGTTACATGAGAAATGCATGAGATTACATTGAGATTCTTATAAACTAATCACCCATTGGGCCCAAGGTGTGACCTGACCATAACAAAAATATAAGGAAACAGAAGTAGGGGGACAACAAAGGCAAGAAACAGGTGACATGTCCCCTGATTGAATGTGGATTGGTGCTTGATCTTCTAATCGTGCACCCCAAACACATTTTGTGCTTAGATGGAAATAAACATTATTGATAGGCCTTGCTTGATATCTGCGCTCCATGTGACTATCCTTCCTGTGCTTGATAAATAAGAGAGAGCATTTTAACCTTGAAAGAGGCTGGGAAAACTTCAGAAAGATAAACCTCCATCAGTGAACAGTGTTTTTTAGGTAGTCTGTACTATGGCAATAATTGATTTCCAGATGAATGATTTTGACATTTACTTTTCAAATCTATTTGCCTGATAGAAATCTTGGCAACTTCAGAAAAGTTTGTTTTCTTGTATGTATTTACATATTATCGTTTGCATCCTATTTAATTACTGCTCAACCTATCACTTCACTTGGAGCATTATTTCAATATTTTAACCTGTAACTGCATGTAGGGCTTATGAAAAATTGCTAGCATTTATGTTAAAGAAAGTTGTGTGTGCATGGTTGTAAATATGACTTGACATGATAGCCATGGGAAAGAAATAAATTTAACTTTCATAAGGACATCAGGATATACCATTCCTGACTTAGCCCTACAGAGACCAAAATGCAGCAGCTTTATTTCACCAAATGCTAACATAGACAGAATAATATTCTGCATTTTAAATTCTCCTCAAATCCCTCCTCTTCACACTTAAATCTTACAATAGAACTGTTTTATCTGTGAATCAAAATGGGACTATTGTAGAATATGTCATGTCTTCAAAGTAAGTTACCAATATTACTTCCCATGTTAACTGAATGTTTTCTGGGTTTCCATGAACATAGACAATAAACCACAAAAAAAGAAAAAAAAGCTACACAGGCAACCCAGCAAGAATATAATAAACTCACTCCTTGACACTGACATCTTGAATGAATAATCAGGACCTTCCAGATAATTCATGTTTTATATGAAAGCAGGGGATTTGATAAATTTGTCACGCATTAAAGATACCCTTAAATCAACTTCTGTTCAAATAATTTTTTTTTCATACAGAGACAATGAGATTTTAGAATTACAGTCAAATTGTCTCATAGGCACATCAAGTCAGTTTGCAATCTATTATTTGAATATGTTATTCCTATGCGAGATTTTCTATTTAAATCTGTTTTCCTAGAAGAAAAGTATTACTAGTATGTAATAGAAAGCATCATCTCAAAGGTTGTACACAAGTAGTAGTTAATTATCTAACTGCCACATGAATAACCTGTCCAAATTTCAGATCTTGAAAAGCTTCTTTCAGTTACATCCAAGTCCTGAAGGAAACACCTATGTTTTTGACATTATCTCCCTCTAGACAGCTCTGGTTCTGCTCAGGGCCTCTCAGGAGAGATAATCTTTACTGCCATTACAGCACTGAGCACACCAGCATTTTGTTGTGCTTCATTGTCTGTGCTCCACACACCTTGCCTGGGAAGCTGGAGCTGCTAAACCAATATTTATTAGCTTGTGAGGTCTGCAGATGTGTCACTCATGACATGGAGGAGGGTGCTCTGGTGAAAGGCTGTAATGCCATCCCCCAAAATGAAGAGTTAGACATAGTTCTGACTGTGTAAAAAAAACAAATAAAGGTGACCTTGAAAACAAAGGCAATGTGACACCCTGAAATTTAGCATTATTTTATTTGCTTTTAATGAAAGTTATTGTGCAAAATGTGTCTGAAATAGTCTGCAGATATCCTGGAGAGAAGGGTGAAAACTCTCCATAGCTTTCAAGTTATTGGTAATGATGCTTATCCTCGGTGGCAGATTTATCAGAAAGCAAATGCAAGGGCGCTCATGAACTACATTTTTGGCAGTAGACCTTGCCTTTACATAATGGGACAAAGAAAAATAAGAAGATTAATAAAACTTAATATTTTAATCTTAATATTATTAGAATTCCTTCATTGCCACAATGTTAATTGACACCCGTCATTTAGTGTAAATATAAGCCATAAGCTTTAAAGAAACATAAGCTATAGTCTTTCCTAGAAGCCAAGCTAGCAGCTCCAGTGAAGTCAGTAGCATTGGTGTTTTAATTTCACAAAGGCCACAAATTCAACCCAACACCACAAAAATTTCTTCTAGCATGAAGAAATATTTTACGGCTCTAAAAGCAACTTTAGTATTACTACTGCTATCCAGTCCATTCCAGATTAATTGTTTCAGTCTTCTGTTTTACCTTAAGACACAGATTTTTCTTTTAGTAAATTATAGGCAATTTCAGAGATTGGCTAGAGTCTGATTTTATTTGAGCATTGAATTAAATTTTTCTTTTTTTTTTCTTTAAACAGATCATTACAATATTTAAAAAAATAATATTTAATAGTAAATGTCTATTTTTGACATCCATCAAAAATTTGTAGTTGGGGGGCTGAAGTTTTCATCATACTACAATAAAAAACGATGTGACTTTTATGAAATGTTAAACTAATAGCATGTCAGATCTCTCTGGAAGGCAAGCACTGGCTTAAAGAACTAAGAGGGAAACTAGGGATTTTTTATCAACTATCATTCCCTCCTGTTCTTACTGTAAATAACTTTCCTCATGTTTTATATTTAAAATAAATCTTCACTGTTTTGACTTGTCAATTTAAATCAATATATAAAAACACACACTGATTTAATAAGATAGGGATCAGTTCCAGAATACTTAATTCTTCATTAGCTTTCACTGGATGTAGCTTGAACATTTATAACTCTGTCCTAAACTATTTTTAAGTCTGTCTTTCTGCTTCAAGACACTGAGCAGAAAAATCCACACTAAACTCATTTTAAATTAGTTGACAAATACACATTGGGATGAAAGTAGTCACAATTGAGGATGCACAGGTTGTAGAGTGAATTGCACTGGACCACCAAAATGTAGTAAAAATTACTTAATCTCTAGGACAAGAAATCCCTAAATTACCCACCAAAAGCTTGAGCTTGGATGTCAGTTGTGTAATAATCTATCTGCTATTTGCGAGGAGACTCTGCCAGGAGAATTTTTTTTTTACTTGCAGATATGAAACACAGGCTTTAGACAGATAGGGGTTCAGTTTCTTTCCAGGCCTGCAAACTGAATTTCTGTGTCTGGAAGGTCACTTCTGCAAATGGTTTTTGCTCTGGGAAGGGGTTTTGAATAGGATTTTAACAATTCTGAAGTTGAATAATGAGGGGGAGATACTCCTTCTCCAGAATTATGCTATATTTTCATGGATTGTGGCCAGATGCCAAAGAGCTTGGAAGTCATTATTCTGAGTCTCCAAATGATTTCTAGGGATTAAGTGCAAAATAATTGCTTTGAACAGATCATTTCACCCTGCAGTTAATTTTCCCATGAGACTTGTGAAACAGGACACTGCAGTCTTCCTTTCTCATTCTGTGGAAATGTAATTGCAATACCTCGATGTACTGTTTGACAGTTTTTTGATACCACAGCGTTTCCCTTAAATCCCCATGATAATTCATAGTTTATATTTTTATTATTGCTTGGAACCAATCTAATCCTTTCCTCTATTTCATTATTTTGCTGCACAAAGAGATTGTTGAAGCTCTCAGTTTGGGGTCAGGGTTTTGGTTGAGCTGGACACAGTCAAGCAACTATTTTGGGGAGGAACTCATCAGTCTATCATCACCATGAAACTGAATTTCTCTGGAAATGGGGCCATAAACAGTAGATGTGGGCATGACAGTCACCACTCATAGGTAAACGTGGGTATAGAGACCTGAGGAGACCGTTTTCCCCGAGGTCTGACATAGATTTTGTGGTTATGTCTATCCTTACAAACTATGCAGGATGAGGACACAGGCTTGATGCTCAGCATCACCTTTACTGTGCAAGTGTTGACATACACCTTTGTCAGCATTTTGGCCTAGACCAACTGGCAGGGTCCCATACAACAAAGGAGCTTTGTCTGGGAGACAGAATGGCCTCCAGGTTGGTCTGACTATGCCATCCTCTTTGGGAAGGAGGTGTTTAGCTGTATGAGAAGTGCCAGTTGTCTGAGAGAATGGGTTTGGGGGTAAAGTGGTTTTGGATTTCTCATTATGCTACTTTTATGAACTGATAATAAATTATTTTCCCCAAGTCAAGTTTGCTTTATCTGTAATTGTAACTGGGTGATATCTCCCTGTCCTTGACTCATGAGCCCTTGTCACTTTTTGTCTCTCTGTCCTGTTGAGAAGGGGAAGCAATAGAGCAGCTTGGTGGGCACCTGACAGCCAACCAGGGTCAATCCACCGCAAGTGCTTACAGGAAGAGAGTTGAAACATTACTAGACGACAATATTTCTTAATGCATATCTAGAAAGTAATAATAGAAGATAATGATCACAGCTTTTTTAAATAAAAAGCTTTAAATAACAGCTTCTTTTGAGCTGTTATTCTTGAACAATGCAGGGGATTGCCATCTCCCTCTGACAATTTTCCTAGTCTTTCGGCTTCTTGTTTTCAAAAGCTTGACGGTACCAGCAGCTATTACATGATTGAATACCTACTCATGCACAGTTGGCCAACAGGTAGTAGAGTTGATTTAGACCTGCAGTTTTGAATACTAGAAGCAATCTGGAACTCCAGGTTGGCATATTAACTGCTCAGAAATTAAACTTCATAAAATTGTTTATGGACAATATACTGCAACAAAACAAACAACCAAGTTAATATTAGTTTCTTTCTTAATGCAGTACACAGTGGAACTTGTAAAATGTACTTATTTTTAATCTTTAGGAAACCAAAACCAAAAAATTGTCCTCTAGGGAAAATTTTAATTTTTTATGCAATATATTCTAATTAATTTCCTGAAATACAAAGATAGAGTTAAACAAAATTAATTCCTTTCTTAACTGGCAATTTGCCATATTTTCTAAATCCTTTGGTGATCATTATGATAGTAAATGACCTACACAATGACTGCAAAAGATTTTATTAAAAAAAAAAGATACAAACAAATCATAAGCTAACAATCCAAACAGGCTGGCAAACAGGGAAGGCAAATTATAAAAATGAAAATAATGAATGAACAGGATTAAACTGGTTGTAGATGAATGTATGGGCCTGTGGCAACACTCTAAAAAGCAACGCTCAGATTTTTTTTGCAGAAAGGTTAAGTGGCCCTTGAATTTAAAAAGGTTGAGAAACACTTCTCTAAGAGATGGACTGTTGAGTTTACTAAGACCCTTTCTCAGTGACTAATGGCTAGCTGATTCAGAAACTGCATTTCACAGAGACCTCAAGTTCTGTTTCCTTTCAGCCTTATTTTGATTCCTTTCAAGCAATTTTTAAGTTTTTTGAGAGTCATTAGCTAATGGCAGATCTCTACATCTTCTGTCACTCAGATTGTGGAAGGAAGGAAGAGTGAAAAGAGGAAGATTATTTGAAGAAAATTATTATGTGGAATAAGTTTTCTGAAAGACTGATTTGAGTATCTATTTCTAGACCTTGGTCAGGTTTGAGAGAAATTACTTTTTTTGAGCTTGGGAACAAAGTGGAGGTGCAAGCCAAAAAAACATAAAAGGTTTTGGCAGCTTGTGGCGAATGACTCCTAAGAGTAGCTGAAGCCCAAAGTCAGTCAGCTGCACAGATTCAGCAGGGAGCTTTTAGAAAGGATTGCCTCTAAAGGGGCATATTCAGCAGCTTATTTGGCTATGCATTACTAGCTGGAAAAGATTTAACTTCTTCACTTTTCTATCCCAATTTTGTTATATGGTTTAAATTGTTCATTCTAATAGCTATTTGCATTTTTAGGAAGAAGGCAGAATTATACTGCTTTCTATCAAAAAGTCAGCTGTTGGATACATTATTAAATCATGATATTTGAGGTATAATGTTTCTTAGTCCTTAGAGTTGGAAATAAAAAACACTGTGATAGAGTAATTGTTAGTAAATGATGAAATAATTTTTTAATTTCTTTTTTTTTAGGTAGTAACCACAATGGCCACTAATTATGAAGTAATATAGTTGCCATACTGACTGTTTTATTTGCTTCAGGGAAAAACTTAATTATATACTGTCATTTACTCTGTATGAAGCCATATGAACTACGCTGCTATCACTAGCTGATTAGTCTCAAAAATGTGTTTCCAGTCCTTTTCTTCTGAAGAACTGAAAGCAAATATAGTTGAAACCATTATGTCTCTTGATGTGGTGAACTCTGAAAAGTTTTTAATTTTAATTATTCATTTCCCAAGAGACAGCCTGCTGCATTTTGCAATGTGTGAGTGGGCAGGACCTTCTCAGCCTTGCAGCTTTGTAGTGGCATCTGCCTTTAAAAGTATCTTCCTTGGCTCCTCACTGATTTTTTTGTGCATAATGATGAATCACTGCTTAATCACAAATGTCTGACCCTGAACATATCTGGGACTTTGGCAGCAACTTATCAGAGCTACACTAATGCAAGATGTCTGCCATTAGTTTTACTAATGCTTTTGTAAAACCTTTACCCTTAAAAGCAACATTCTCCAGACATCTTTCTTGTCCTTCCATTAAGTCATTCGGACATAAAATTGCAGTAAGATGAAGGCGTATAGGATTTGTTACGGTTATTGCATAGTAATGTAACTGTGCTACTCTCTTCATTATCTGTAATCCAAATCATTCAAAAGAAAATTTGTTTTAAATTTTTATTTCTCTTGAAAAAAGTTGACAAACAGGACAGTATTACCCACTTTAGGGGTAACAAACTGTAGGGGTAACAATTTGCAACCTGATTTTAAGGATATTAAAGAAATAAAGTTTAAAAGAGTTTGTAATTTAATTTTCTTCACTCAAAGCCGCTGGCTTATAGAAAATGATCATATATATCAATATTTGTACTCTTCAAAAACTAATTTTGTGTTATAAAGGAAGATTTCCATGATGGATTATTTTTTTTTTTGGAAATTATTTTCAATTCTTTCTCAATAGTACCAGATGTATTTGGAAGTGCTGCCATGAGCAAAATCTGACTGTGGGGCAAATGGAGCAAAGGTGCAGTGAGAAGCTCTGTGTCTGAATAATCTTTTTGAAGAACAGCTGTAAGAACAAGATCTGCTCATTGAATACCAAGCTACAGTGTAACACCTTTCCTACTATATGTATTTTATAGGTTTGGCTCAAACAAGACAGACTATATTATAATCAGCTGTACAAACAACTAAAGTGGAATATAAACGGAACCAGTACACCTTGATTCAAACCATTATTGCTCTCATAGTATTGTATTGACTTCATATGTCGGGCCCTATGGATACGGTGTGGATTTGTGGTCATTTAGGGGAACATTTTTAATGCAATGTAGAGTATAAACTCATATCTTGGTTGACATTAATCGTTTTTATCCACTGCTCTCTCACAGGCAACTTTAGG
Source organism: Edolisoma coerulescens (assembly GCA_013397115.1). Lineage (NCBI taxonomy): Eukaryota > Metazoa > Chordata > Aves > Passeriformes > Campephagidae > Edolisoma > Edolisoma coerulescens. The sequence continues at coordinate 569,856 of VWZW01005387.1, read as the reverse complement.
AGACTGTTCCTCTAATAGCCATGTGATACAGTTGGATAGAAGCAACAAGCCAAGTAGCCATAACTCTCCATGGCATTCAAATTTCTTAACCTCACCTGAGAACCAGGGGAGTTCTGCTGCATTGGCATTTTTTATGTGCTGTTGGCTACTTTATCCTTTGGCCAGGAAAAATCAAAATATATTATTAAAAAAAAACCTATTTACTCTTACCTGTTTATTTCCCACATCAGTGATAATATAATCTCTTTTTCACCTACCTCATCTTGAACGAATTTCATTCTGGCCATCAAGGGACACATAAAGGATACTTATTCTTGAAGACTATTTCTAGTTGGAGCATTTCTGCAAGATTTCTCTCTGCCTTTGGCCTTGTCATTGCCCACTTCTACTATATGGTAAGCCAGTTATCTCTCTGTCACCCCCAGAAAACTCTTGGGATATTTGTTCTACTTTTACTGAATTTGAGAGCCCATTTCTCACCATTGTGGTATAATGCCACAATAAAATGATGTTTAACAAGGCCTGTCAAATAAAAATGGCTGATGCTATGTTTATTGAAATATGGTTTTGATCAAGTATGTTTTGCTACTGACTCAGAAAATGATCTACAAATAATCGTGCATAGAAGATATTTTTCTAATAGCAAATTATTAGTATTAATAACATAAATTTAAGAAAGAGGGGGTTTGCTCTAGAACTTAACAAAGTAAAGTCTTTCACTGGTTTGAGAGTGACACAGACAAAAAATCTCTTTTGCTTCAGCTCTCCATTAGTCATGGCATGGCAAGACCAGCAATAATAAAGAGTCACTCTCCATTTCACTCTCCCACAGCTCCCTTCCCACATCACTGCCTCAGAATGGAGGTGAAAAAAAAAGACCTTCATTGATGGCTCTCCAGACAGAAGGAGATTTTTTTAAAGGGCTCAGTTCCACTGAACATGAAGCACCATTAACTGAGGTTAAATAGCTTCTTGTATGATAATACTTGAGTATATTCTAAGGTGGAAGAGATCAGAACTGTACTCATTAAATTATTCTCCAGGGATTTTGCATACTCTTATTGACAAGGCACAGAAATTACAGCCTCTAATCCCCAAGCATGTCTTTCTGCAGCTCAGTCTTAATTTAATGGCAAAAATAGAGGTAACCACCCAATTCCTTGCCTTTTCTGCTCAGTACATTTCTCCTTTGTTCAATCAATTTAACTTCTTTATTATTGTGTGCTGCTTCTTTTGTTTAAGGCTCCACACTTTTTATTATACTTTTGATTACATCAGCTTGTGGTTTCATGAGCTGATTGAGTGATTTTAGGGGAGACTGGAATGATTTCAGATTAGACAAGAAAAGAGAAATAGGGGGTAGCAAGGTGAGTAGATCAAGCTGCAATAAAAGGAACAGAAAGTACATTTCTCTGAGGACTTAGTTCACATCTGTTAAAAGGAGCACTTTTTAAAACGGGAAGTTCATATTAATTTTTCTTTCTTTTAACATACAGCTCCTTCAAGTAATTATGTTACCATAGATACACTGTTGACCAATTTATAATCTTAAGGGAGGTTAATTAGAGTAAGATTTTTAAAAAATGGTATTTTTCAAAGAAAAGACAGTTATTTTCCTTGAAAAAAACATATTCTTTTTTGTGTGAGGGTTATACATATATATATATAAAAGCAAACCAAATGAGAATTTAGTTTTCACAGCAAAAGAAAAAAGCCCAACACAAACTAAACCAAAAACATATCTGCTTATATTTTTTGCTTTAACTGCCTAAAAAATAAAATCCTATGAAACAATAATAAGCCTCTTGTGACCTGCTGCTGAGATGATAATGGTATTTGAAGCATTATTTTCATGAACAGAGCCTTCCTAGACAATGCAGCATTGGCTCATTGTCATTTCATCATATGTCAAAAATTATACTCCTGGGGGACCCTCAGACACAGCATGGTCACATAACACAAATCAACTTTTTGTATGCAAAATCTGCTTCATTATAGCAATTGGTTATCATTATTGTTGTATCACTTAATGTTGCTGAAAGGACACCAATATAAAGCAAAAATACTGGGAAAAGCAAAAATGTCCTGTAGTTTTTCCCTGTCCCTAGGGTACCACTGTGACTCCTGTGAGGTCAGGGCTCTGTGTCTCTCAGGACAACAACTGTGGGTAAGCTGAGAAATTTTGGGTTTACTCCTTCTTGTCACATTCTTTAGTTGGCTTTTAATACAAACCACACTGTTTAGGAGTAACAAAGCTACAGAGACCTAAACAGTGACTGTTATCTCTGATGTGTGTGTTTTTCCTCACATACAGTGAACTAAAAAATCTCATTCCCCCACCACCAGTTTTAAATGGTAAAGCAGCTGACCTTTCCAAGGAATAGGCACATGCCTTTGCTTCCTGTGCAAAGGAAGATATTCTTCAGTGGGAGTTCATGGAGGTATTTAGTTCCTGGGCAGAGAATATCTGCTTAAATGTAATGTAATAAAAAGTATGTTATCTCTGCAAGAGCAGTCAGTCTGTCTGCAGTAGACATTAAAACAAGTGTGTCTCAGCAATCTAACAGGTCCTTCTGGGTATGAACAAGCCAGATACAAAAATCTTTCTCCATCTGATTGAGATAGAATCTATAAAGATAGACACTTACAAAGTCTGCAGCTAAATTCAAGGTGCTGCAAGTCCTATAGGCAGAGGGTGCTTCAGAGAGGAACAGCAATATATTAACAAGACATCTCGACAATTTAAAGTCTGGGCTTTGTTTACAGATGGCTCCTTCTGGAAGGGGTGACAGAACGCAGCCTATGGGAGGTTACAATATTGAGTATCTGCAAACACAGAAATATCTCCAAGAAAGCCTACGGTCTGTATTGTTTAGGGAAGAGTTTTCTATGGATTAAAAAGATAAAAGGTTGGGATAGCAGGATTTCATCTGAGCAGAAATGCTGATCACAGCAACCTCTATTATATTCTGCATCTGGGCTACTCATGAAAGCATGTTCAACTACAGGTTTCATCTGATTTCATGACCTGCTACTGACAGCTGTTCAATTTCTAGCATAGGCAAATCTAGGATAACAAATGAAGGTGTGTCAGAGCTGGCTGTTTGTTTGCCTACATGGGATTTCAATATGAATCACTGCAGACTCACATATTCTTGATCTTCAAATTATATTTTCAGAATGAATTGCAGCAAAAATAGCAATATAACAATATATGCTGACAAGTATAAAATATAGCAAGCTAAATGGATAAAATGGAATAATGCATATGATGTATTTTAGATTAACCAGACTCTGTTTTATGTCATACTTTCTGTTTTATAAAAATGCTACATTATTGTTTGAAATCAGAAAATGAAAAAAAAGGTGCTAAAAAGCTGTGTTCTCAGATTATGTCTCTTGGCACATGACAAGCCATTGCTTTTCCATATCATTTGTGTCTTTTGCTGATTTTATTTTGTAATACACAGTTTAAGACACCAAATAAGTGGAATATACTAAGCTGATGATGAAAGGGTTTGCTTTTGGGTGTGCAAGGTAGGACAGATTCAGATATTATAAAGTCAGAAAAAATTGTTGTTCCAGCTTCTTGTAATGCATGCCTATCACACAATTGAATTAACTCTTACTTGATGCAAGACACACTTTTTTAAATCATTGAGTTTTCAGTACTCAGTCACTTACTGTATCACTTCAGAAAGCTGTTCTGGTGGTAATTACGCTGTTGAGCAAAACAAACAAACAAACAAGCGAAACAAGAGCAGATGCCCTGTGTCTGCATTTACCTTCCTTCACATTTCAGCAACCGGAAGCTATATTTTTTCTGAATGACTGTAGAACTATTTCAAGTATTTCTTCACTAAACAGGTATTTGCAGACTCTAAGCCACCCCTTATCCTTCTCTTTGTTAAACTAGCACTTGTTTAACTAAAGATTATGTACAAAATCACAACTCAAGATGTATGTCTGAAAAGACGTGCTGCTAAAAGTATATGTATGAAATATTCAGAGATACTCACCCCAGCTACGTCCAATCAGGCACCTTCCTCACTGCCCTGAGGTGTCTAACAGCAACACCTACCCTGAGATAATTCACATGGTCAAAACACCTGCAGATTATATGACCTCACTATTTATGAATAGGTTTGGATATCAGATGCACATTATACTGTATAACACTATAACTATACTGAGCTCCCTAATGTTTCTGTCATTTGCACTTTTTTAACTGAACAAGTAAAATTTTTAAGATATACATCAAAAAAAGTCTCATATCACCTATACTACACCATTTGTTTTCTAGTTTAGTTCTTATTACAACTCCTTTAATATCCTGTCAAAGGATTTATATTTTTCTACCCAATGTAGCATCATTTTTTCCATTTAAGAACTGAGGCTGAAATATGTAGCAAGCCACTGTCAAACAGACATTTACTGCAGTCTTTTTATGTCCCTGTTCTTTCTCATAATTGTTCTCAGTCTAGTGAAACCAATGCTTTTAAACAGCAAATGTGTGCCGGTGTGTGAGCAAGTTCATATGAAGAATAAATATGCACATTTTCTCTCTCCCTAGATATGAAATGTAAGCATGTCATGATCATTCAAACTTAGTAACTTTTCAGCTCTCTGATCCCTTCCTCTGTCTCTGCCAAGAGGGTGCCTAATGTTTTTTTCTTATTGCAGAAAGTGTGTTCAGCAATGTTTACGAATTGTACTATCTGTACATCCTCTTCAGTGGCTGTAAAAGAGTCAGATAAAACCAAAGAAAGTATCTTCAGTTCAGCTATACCTGTTCTCTGCATTTCATCTTATGCAAGCAATATTGTAATGAGATATATGTCAATTAGTGGTCAAGGTAATCACAAAATGGGACAAAAAGGTAAAAGGAAGGACAGTGAGAACTAACAACCAGTCAGCCTCACTTCCCATGCCCAGTAGGAAGACCGAGCACATCCTGCTGGAAGACATGTCTAAATGTATGAAGGACAGAGAGGTGATTAGAGACAGTCAACACGGCTTCAACAAGGGCAAATCATGGCTGACTAATTTAGTGGCCTTCTACAATGGAGTGACTGCATCAATGGACAAGGAAAGAACTACGGTTGTCATCTACCTAGACTTCTGATACAGGTTCCCACAGCATTCTGGCCCCTAAATTGGAGAGAAATGCATTTGACAGATGGATGATTATCTGGATAAGGAATCGTCTGGATGCATGCATGCAAAGAATTTTAGTCAATGGCTCAATGTCCAAGTGGAAATTGATAACCAGTAGTGTTCTTCAAGGGTATGTACTGGGACAATTACTATTTAATACCTTCATCAACGACAAAAAGTGGGATTGAGTGCACCCTCAGCAAGTTTGAAGGCAACATCAAGCTGAATGGTGAAGCTGATTTTCTGGAGGGAAACAATATCATCCAGAAAGATCTTGACAGGTGTAAAGAGTGATCCCATATGAACCCCATGAGTTTCAACAAGGCCAAGTGCAAGGTCCTGCACCTGGGTCAGGGCAATCTCCAGTGTCGATACTGGCTGAAGGATTAATTACTTGAGAGCAGGCCTGCAGAGGAGGATTTGGGTGTGTTGGTGAATGAAAGATTAGACATGACCTGACAATGTACACTCACAGTCCAGAAAGCCAACTGCATCCTGGGCTGCATCAAAAGTAGTGTGGCTAGCAGGGTGAGCGAGCTGATTCTCCTCTACTCTGCACTTGGGAAACCACATCTGGAGTACTGCATTTGTATCTGGGGCCCACAGCACAGGAAAGACATGGACGTGTCAGAGTGAGTCCAGAGGCTGACACAAAAATGGTGAGAAGCCTGGATCCCTTCCTCCATGAGGAAAGGCTGAGATAGGTGAGGTTTTTCAGTCTGGGGAAGACAAGGCTCTGTGAGACTCTGTTGCAGCCTTTAAATGTGTGCAAAGAAAGACGTTTTCAAAGAAAGACTTAGAAAAAATTTTTAAGCCTTTCACCAAGGCCTGTAGTGACTGGACAGAGGACATTGGGTTTAACGTGAAGGACAGTGACTTTAGATTGAACATAAAGGACACAATTTTTTAGGATGAGGGTGATGTTGCACAGGAACACGCTGCGCAGAGAAGGTGCTGATGTCCCATCATTGAAGGTGTTCAAGACCAAACTGGATGGTGGTTTGAACAATCTTGTCTAGTGAAATATGCCCCTGATTACTGCAGTGCAGCTTGGACTAGATGATTTTCAAATGTCTCTTTCAACCCAAGCCAATTTATGATTTTGTGAAGACAACTTCGCAGCATTAAACTCTACCTATCTACTGGTATATCAGCCTTTGAATGTCTCTGTCTGTCTACAGTAAATCATTAATTTTTGTTAGATAAATAGGTATGCAAGTCATACAAACTGCCTTTTGAACTTCATTCAGAATAAACCCATTCTTCAAATACATATGTTTTCATGTGTTAAATCACCAGTGTAGAGCAAAACAAATATTCTACTTCTTCAGGCAGTGAAATATTGGACTTTTCCTTCAGTCATATCTCAGTTTTTGCAAAAAAGGTGTTTTATAGAAACATGCTTCATTGCTACTGTAAAAATGGAGTTGGTTTTAACACAAAAGAACAAAACATTAGCGATAACATCACTACCATACTGTGAAACTATTGCTAACTTCAAGCAAATTCCTAAAGTCCAATGATTCTGATCACTAGCAAGGTGCTGTCTATATTTCCATTGAATTTTCTTTCTACTTCAGAACTAAGAAACTACAGCAATTTATTTTCCAGTATATTTCAGGACATGCTGTATTGTCAGATTTATCAAGGCAGGATTGTATGCTCTCACTGGACACGCTGCTTGAACAAGACCATCAGGGAAAGCCAGTGATGTTGTAAAGATCTTTATCAACTCAAACCAGCTGAGGTTTAGTCCTTGTACATTGTTTTCAGCAGGTCCCAACTCTCCAAGAACTCTTTTGATAACCTAAAAAGTTAAGGATTCCTTCTGATATAGAATTGACACTTAGATACACTTAGGTCTTTCATGGAACTCAGTTTGATCCATCTAGATAGGACTGGTTTGTATTGCTTGTATATGGGTGAGATTACATGGTCTAACTCACATTTTATTGACTTCTTTGGATTCACAATTTGTCAGACTAGAAGCAAAGAGGCTGGTGGTTACGCCTCAAATTCCAGAATTTCAAGGAAAGTGTTAGTAGGACAGATAGTTACAGGCATACCATCCTTAGAAGGGATAACTCTGAAAATACTTTCCAGTTCTGAATTACTTTTCCCATGTCATCTCCAGAGGCACGTGTGAAGGGAGATTTTCCTTTTTTTACCTAGTTCAAAACAAATTCATTCTCAACATCCTTACTCCCATCGTTTCATTAGGGACTTCCTGAGAAGACTGAGCACAATTGTGTTCAATTGTGAGATGGATAAAATGGATGAAATTTATTTCCTCTTTGCACAACTTGACATCAAGGAATTTTCGAGACTTCAGATGTAAAAGCTACTCCCCTAATATTATAAACTTTTACAACAAAGTTTGTGAGTATCATGATTCAAAGCAATACCCAAAACATAAACTTGAAACAAACTTCAAAGCCTTTTCAAATTTTCTACAATATGATTAACTGAAAATGGAAATGAAGGCACACACACGCTGGACATGGGAGTCTTGAACTTCAGTTATGGTTTCTTTTGTTCTATTTTGGTTTTAGGGGGTTTGTGTTGTGTGTGTATTTTGGTTTGTTTTTACCACAGATGAAAAGACTCTGTTATTTCTAAAAGCACCAAAATTAAGAATCCTTCTATAACTGTCAGGAAAAAAAAAAAAACCACAAAAAATGTCTTGCAAGACTTTCTTCTTGACATTTTCATAAAAATTTCAAGTGCAAAGTAGTTTAGACAGTTAGTCAAACGGAACTAATATGATACAATGATTTTAGATGATACAATGTTTGACTACCACTATTAGGGCAGCATTTTCTTCTAAACTTTAAGAAAAGTTTTAACATAAAATAGATTACTCAAGAGAAGTTAATACTGAACTTTTTTTCCTTGTTGCAACATCAATATTGCTAATAGTATATTTACAACAAAATGAATTAATCACAGCACCATAGAATGTCTTAGGTTGGAAGGGGCCTTAAAGTTCACCTAGTTCCAACCTCCCAATTTATTTACATTTGCACACAACATATATGCATTTGCAATACATATTTCCAGGTACTCTGGTACTTCGGTTTCCTTAAAAAGTCCAATGAATATTTTACTGGGAAGTAAAAACATATTTTTATATGGAATGTAATGAAAAAACCTAGTTTTAAAAACACATATTTTTATGTTTTCTTTTTGAAATAATCATTTGATATATCTGAAAAAAATCAACATCAGGGAATACAAAAAATTAGAATCCTTACTGCATGGGATTTTTGCCACTTGTTTCTATTCTAAATAATGATGAAAGACAGAAGTTTCTCAAATTTATTCTCTGAAACATCTCATTGCATTGCTTCTTATAAAGGCTAATTCAGCTGTTTAGGAACTGAAATGGTAATTTTGGTCATTTATTTGTCTGCTGGAACTTAAGCAAAAATTATTTTAGGTTCACTCATCATTTAACTCTTCTCCAATAAATTGTTGTTTCCTCAACAGTTGTTCTCCCATGAAATCTACAGCACATAATTCTCCCTCTGTTCATCTTCTCAGCTGAACTCATGACCTGTGACACATCACATCAGTCGAGCACAAGGGAAGAGGAAGGCACCTGGCAAAGGATGTGGCCAGAACTGCAGTGAAGAGATGGCCCACCCAAACCACAGGTGACCAGCAATTCAGCCAAGACAAAATTGTCAATGTGAACTCAGAGGGGATGTTGTGATTTGATTTAAGAAAATAAAACAGTTTTGTTTGAGTCTAAACATCCTCCAATGCAGTATTTTAGTTTTTCAACATAGAATAATTTGGGCAAAATCATGAATTGCCTGAGATAATTCTGAACTCTGTGCAAAGTGTACAGTCTCTTTAGGCAATATTGGATAAAAAATTCCCATATCGGTTTTAGCCAATTTAAAATAGATTCAAAAAAGAATGGACTAACCAAGATTTTTCTTTTGCCATGCGATAATTTTCAGCTGGCCCAGAGAGTGCTCTCTGCACTTACTTACTCACAGGCATAGGCTAGAGGCACTACACTTTATATTTTTGAGAATAGATTTCCAAAGCTCATATATAAGTTTCCTTCACTTTCACATTAAAAGGAGTAAAGCTTAAAAGAAACCTATTCTAAACTGCGGGTCCTCTGTAAGAATTTTGAACGAGAAACTCAATGGTTTTATAGCTGTAAGGAAGACAGTGATCATAGGGTGTTAACTGAAAGGTATCTGTCATTGAAATGCTGAAACAAGGTGTTTTAAGAAATTTACCATGAGTCTCTGTATGCATCTGGGAGGGAGAGGACACGGTGTGTATCAGCAAGTGTGTAGATAATTAATGGATGATTATAATACAAGAGGAAAAAACCACATGTTACTTAATATCCACAGGCTTACATAGAAACCCAATAGATGCAGATTGTATGGGCTAAACAGAAGAAAAATTAGTGTGCATGAATTGAAAGCTGCATTCATGTGAGCATATTGTTTTTAATTGAAAGCTAAATTCATGTGAGCATATTGTTTTTAATTATTTATTGCCAGAAAACCTGTAGAGAAAAAACACTCTAATCTTTAATCTGACACACCTCAGGCCCATAAGACCTATTGAGGACGTGAAGAGATTGATAAAGTGGGGGATGGAATCAAGGAGGATGTATAAATTGTCCTCAGTGTTTGTTAGCAGTGTAAATTGTGTAGATTCCATAAATTAGCCTAAATAATTCAGTTTCATTTAGCTGGTACTGCTGCATTTTTTAAAGTGATACAGAACAGTAAGAAAAGACATTCCAAATTCCATTAAAAGGCTTCAATAATAATTGATCTACCTTTTTTGTCTTCATCAGTTATCTTTCTGTGGAAGAAATTAGACAGATGCTTAGTCTGAAATCATTCTTAACAGAGATTCCATATAACAAATCTTCTAATTTTTAACAAAAGTTACAATCTCAGTGATTGACATCATGACATAACTGACCTTCCCAAATGAACACCCCAAACCCATAAAGAATAATAATGAAGCAAATGAACAAATAAATAAATAAATAAATAAAAAGAGAAAAAAGAAAGAAACCAAAATAAATCTGAAGTTTTTAAAGACGTTTTTGTATATGGTTGAAAAATTTTGGGCTTTGTTTTGCTCTCCATTCAGATATTTTTCACAGTTCACGTGACAAAGCAGATCTAAGTTAGCCTAATATTTCATTCAATTTCATTTGATCTGAAGATGAAGCATGGAGATATCTATAGCCCTGAATATTACAAGTAGTGTATTTACTATATGTGAAACAAATGCATTGAGAAAATTGAAATGAAATGTTACCTATTTCAGTCAAGTGGTGGACAAGCCCCATTCTGATCTGAATTCCTGGTTGCTACATGATTCCCCAAGCTATTTCCATTTTATTCTGATCAGTATCAAAATTCAAGAAAAATTCTGTGTTTTTGCAAAGTGTTACAGAGAAACTTTAGCTCTAAGGGCTAATACATATCCCACCAAATTGTGACCAGCCCCACTTAACCGTGTTTCTGGTGGTTAGTGTTTCCAGAGAACAAAATAATAGGAATGAGGATCTGGCTGGGTATCTAATCCTGCGGGGACCTGAATAAATCTCTTTAGCTTCTTTCAAGTCTTCAGAGGCCAGCAGTCATTAGCATACAAATAATTACAGAACCAATACCGTCTTAGGCTTTAAAAACTCCTTTGGCTTTTGCCTGTCATGCAGTACTTCAGGTGTTCCATGTATATTCACCGGAGTCAGCAAAATGTATGACTTACATGGCTTGTATTTGTCATTCTGCAGAATATAGATTAGCAAAACAGATGTGCAAAGCCTGGGAGAAGTCTGTGATGAATTTTACCATGAGCAGAAAGAAATCTGCATCTTGCTATGATTAAACTCAGCAGGAAGAGTCACAATAAATTGTGTTAAATCAAGCATGACCCTAGAAAGTCTTAATACAGATCAAACAAATTTAGAAATGATTTTTCATGGTTAGGCTTACCTAAATATAATACAGAGAGGACAGAAATGCAGGAAGAAATGCAGGAAGAAAAACAAAAAAACACATTACAATGACCCATAGAGGGTGTTAACAAAGAAGTATATTAAAGTCATTCTGTTTGTTTGTATAAACAATTCTAGGGACGTTCCCCTGCTGAGTCAATGGCACTGGAAATATTTAAATCTGTTATTTTTTACAGCCTGGAGACATGCCTAACTTCTCAGTTAAGCAATAAAACTAGAAACAAAAAGGTAGAGAAGGTGTGAAAGGGCACAAATATTGCATTTTTCTCTGACATTGTTTGCTAGCATTGCAATATTCCTGTTGTCTCCTGTGTGTTCATGACAGATTGCTGCTCTAGGTGTGGAAGATAAAGAACATGCATCCTGGCACACTTTACCTTTGATGTAGATACCTAGGTATGCAGTGCAGGAGAGGAAAAAATAGCTGGGCATACCCAGCAGTCATTTTTCAAACTCCTGAAATTTTATTTAAAGCAAAAATATTAGTTTCTGAATCTAAATTGGCACCAAAACCAGTGTAAGGCAAGAAAAGCAATTTAAAAATTGTGTCTTGATATTTTTTAGAATAGTAGTGATTTGATATGTCTTGGGCAGGTATAATTCTAAATGTCTGCCAATTTAGTGATCATTCCAACAGAGGATTTTACTTGATGTGTTGTAGAAATAAAAGATTAAAGGTCTGAACATGTATACAGCATGCTATTAGTTGTGTTTTCTCTTTTGCTGGCCCTACTCAATAAAAAACGCAGACGATTACAATTAAATCTCACTTGAAGGAAAAACTGGGCATTAGTGTGCAAAGTATCTCATGTGTTTTATTGATGTGGGGTGCTAAGTGCTTACAAACCTAAACAACAGAATCCAGAGGATTAGATTTGGTCTGGACTTCGAAAACATTTATCAGCACTTCTCATGTTGGAAGTTCTGTTCCCATTGCTGGACTGTATAAATATCATAATTTACACCTGTGTTGCTTAATGTCAAGTGAACTGTCAAAAGAGATGTGGGTCTTCAGGTGTGGAATAGCATTTATTTAAATCTCTGCCACGGCCATTTTATTTTTGTGTTGGTTATAAGCAATTATTTTTCTCTTGCTTACTTGCTTCGTACTTACAATATGTACATGAAATATTGTCTTGGTTTGGAAAAAGTATTTACTGACTATATTATATAGCAGTTTTCATTGAAAGTCTTGAGCTGTATTTAAATCCTAGGACTTTTCGTACTCCCCACTGTGAAAGCTTGTCTTTTTGAGTACTGGCATTAAGCAGACAAACTGAGGGACAGCATATGACACTACTTCGTATCACCTCTGCAAATACATTAGGATCTTGTGTCTCTGTATTTTTGAAAAATACCAACGCATTACAGCTCTGCTGGAAATCATGAATGTAAATTACTTTATATATAAAAAAGCAATATATTATTTAGTATATTTTCAAATAGCTTACTTCAAAGTAGAGAACATTAATAAACATCAAGGAATTTAAAGCAGTGGTGGTAGGAGAATGCAGAGAAGACTTATGCCTACAGCTGAAATAAAACTTTATTTCTCCTCAGCTAACTAGTCTTCCAATGAAGTGCCAGGGCATTGCTGCCTCCCAATTGATAGCAAATATGGAAAACTAGTTTGAATTATGGCACAGAAAAAACAGGGAACATAGTCCTAAAATAAAAAGTATGAACAACAAGAAGACCCTTTTCCTAATTCTGGGTTTACCCAGGTGCTCTGTGGAGGTAAACTGTTGCAGCACATGTTCCTCATACTGNCCCCAAAAAAGCTAATTAAGGACCTTGCCTTCAGTTCCTAATTTAGCAATGCAAACCATACTCTAGCTTCAGATATGGTGGGAAATTTATTGCTGGTCCTTAATGTTTTTCTTTGTAATATATCAGGCATCAATAAACAAGTGTTAGTCAAGATGGCCAACCCTCTGCAATCTGCTTCTACATTATTTTTTTCCTCCCCTGCAGCATCACACCTCTACATAGCTCTTGACTTCATCATTTCTGCATTCTACATCCAAGATTTCACTTTCCTCCATGGCCTCACAACCAAAGCCCTGACCCTTCACAACTGTGTCTTCTCCTTTCTGGTGCTAGGGCTTTGCAAGCCCTCTCCCATCACAAATGTCAGTTTAAATTGATCTTCCTCAATCAGCTTTTCAAGAAGGTCAGCTTGTGAGATAACCTCTGATAGCATGACCTTCTAGCCCAAGAAGCTCCAGCTTCACCTCCTCCTCAAGGTTTAAAGTCCTCTCCTTGGGTTGCTTCTCACTTTCAGAAGAAATATGAAAGTACAGCAGGACCCAGCAGAGTCAGAAAATCAACCCTAAAACTGTTTTAGAGGGGGACTGGAGAGAACTTCTAATTCACAGCTGTGCAATTTAAGCAATTTTTTCTTATAAATGTGAGATATCACAAGTCAGACCTACATTTTTGCTCTTCCTTTCCAGCCACCTTCTTTTGTCAGTTTTTATAAACATCTTTCTAAGAGTTCTCAATTTTTCTGAGTAGTCTTTTTGAATACTCTTAGCGGCCTGCTGCTCTGTAATTACCCTTAGCATAGTGCAGCCGGCCTGGCCAAAGCCACGGCATGAACCTGCCGCCCTCTACGCGTGAGGCGGGGAGCAGTGCCCGTGCCAATCTCTTTCAGTAGTTCATGTTTTCCTGAGGAAGATCTTTGGTGGCTGCTGGCAGTGCACCATCCAGGACCACTGTGGTAAGTAAAAGAATACTGTTCATCATTGAGACGAGTCCATTCCCTCTGCCAGCAGAATCACCTGGAGTGGGAAACCGTGGAGTTATCAGAAGCAGAGGCATTGCAGGTATCCAGATCTAGCAAAACTGGTAAGTGTATTACATTGGCTAGAAAATCTGTAAAATCTCCTTCACCAAAAAATTACGAAGCTGCAATTCTGCCAGCCCACAGCCTGTAGCTGTTCTCAGATCCCATCTTAAAAGCCATTGAACTACATTGAAAAAGGAGATGGTTGTGCTGGTTTTTGCATGAAAAGTAAAAGGGTAAATGTTCTAAGGGAAAATATGTCCTACTCATGCATGTGCTGAGCAGCTTGGTTATCAAGGGAGTGGGTTTGGTGGCTTCAGACTGATCACTGCCTTGCTGTTGCCTTGGCTGGCAGTCAGGTCATATCTTCCAAACCATGCACAAGGGAGTTCTGGCTCTGTATAGCATTTAAGGCAAAAGCTGTTTCCTACAAAGAGGACCCACATGCATCAGGACTCAGGATGATGCCCTTACATACTGTGCTTTCACAGATATGCAAAGTCCTGAAACAATAAGGAAAAAGATGAAGTAACAGCAGCACTGCAAAAGAAGTTTCCTTGGTACTTGCTACCAACATGTGGGACAAAGGTCTTGGGATAAAATGGCTGTCTGTGCTTTAAAGAAGTCCCCATTCTTGTGATACTTCTGAAAACAAGAAGTCTGATTAGGAGACCTCTTCCTTCAATAAATAAATGCCTCAGTGTCTGAATGCTCACTTGGCAACAAAGACAGAGAATTGTTGCAAAGTTTATGTAATATGTGCTCTAATAATATACTTATAAATTGGAAATCCACAGAGATTTTTGTTTATTCTGAACTTATTACATTTCAGAAATACAAATTACCCTTCAAAAAGGAAACTCAACTGTTCAGAATTCTCTAGGACAACAAATTTTTCTAAATAGTAGTAGAGACATCCAACTATTGACAGATTATTTTTCCCCTTCTTGCTATTTTCACAGCATAAAACACTCACAGAGGAAGGCTTCAGTAATAAGAAGGTAAATATATTTTAGTCGAAAATGCAGTAGCCTTATATGAAAGATAATTTTGTATCGGACAGCTTTATAATAAGTGCTCTAAACCACTATTGGACCTAAAATGATATGCCCCACTTTCTCTTTGGTCTCCTGTGAATTCATTAAGATAGCAAAGTGGCATTTAGAGAATGTTCCCATGACTTCTAGAATATCTTGGGCTTTCATGTACTCATCTGCTCAGGACAAAAAACCCAACCAAACAAAAAGCTTTAGAATGGTATTGCAAACAAAGTGCAATACAGTGCTTCCTTCTGTTTAGTTTTCAAATGAGTGAAGTGATACTATCATTCCAAAGTAACTGAGCCTCATTATAGTGTCTTTTAATATAGTGGACTTTGGTAATACAGAAAATTCTTAGCTATAACTAATAAATTGATGGGATATGTGTTGAGAGATAATTATTAAAAAAAAAACCAAAAAAACAAGAAAATTTAATTGCTTCAGAGATAAGAGCCAAAGAATCACGGTATATTTTTATCTTGTAGATGTATCAGAGTAGGTCAATTTTAACATAAATATTAAAATATTTTTAGTTATATTTTACATTTAAGCCTGATGGCATAAAAGATATGAAATAAAATATACCTTAGTGAAGATGGAAGTCTGTAGAAGGCAGCTTTAGAAAATATAGCATTATTTTAAATACTTCATATAAAAGTCCTGCCAATCTTTTCTGTCCAAGTAAAACCAACATCAAATCTGTCTTCCTAAATAAGCTAATGCAAATGTTAAATATTTTCACTGAGTGCAAAAATGGTCAAGCAATCCATAACTTCTTCATTTGGGAAGTACTTTTGATTCATAGAATAATGATCTAATAATCCAGCAGGATTTTCCTGTGTTGAGAAGGGTAATGACAAACCCAGTGCAGAAACATGCTAGATAATCTGGGGGAAATTTCAAGTATCTGTGACTTGCCCTCAGACTACTACCCCTGCAGAAATGCACAGAGCAGCTCTGGGAGAGTTGTTAGTTTTCAGAGCTGCATCACCTTGACCTTCCCTCCTAAATCTGAGCTGCAATCTGGCAGAGCAAAGAACAGTAGTACAATTTCTCTTAAAAGAACACTTTTTCCAGTCTTCTTGGGAATAGAAATACTTATTAAATTTCAGTGAATGACAATATGCAGGAACATTCCGAAAAAGATGATAGGGTTTGCTCTCTTTATAACCAAAGTAATTCCTACAGCCAAAATGGCAGTTTAAAAAAAAAAAAAAAAGGAAAAAAAACCCTCTTTTATTGTTGTTTTTGGAGACCTCTTGAATTTTTTTTTTCCCTTTTGTTTACAAAAATAAGTCTTTCTACCTTGTATCTGTTCTTCTACTACCAAATCCTCTATTTATGATCCTATGTCCTACAAAGTATCAATTCTACATGCTGGTAATCTTACAGTTTCTTTTTTGATTGCTACAAAATTTCTTTTTACTTTTTATTTGTCCAGAAAAAGCTAAGTCAACAATTCATTTTCACTATTCATTTCCAATACCTTATGCAAATTCACACAAAGAAAGGTGGTCTGGTCCTCTACCATGGACAACACAAGTAAGATTTTATTTATGCAGAAATTCATTTTCAAAAAGGCTGAAAATCAACCAGTGACTTAGGAGAACAACAAGTAAGAGAAGATATTTTGAAGATGTAGTACCTCCGAAAAGTTTGAAAGAATTACAGTTGTTGGATTAGAGGAAAAGGAGCAATAGAAGACTGCTACAAAGTTAACAGTCTTATGTCTTTATCCATTGGTAACAGGGAAAGAAAGCTAAGCCAGGAAACAATTAGAATAGATGTCAGGAAAAATAGTTTCACTGTAAGGATAAAGAAGACCTGGATCAAGCTGCCAAGACAGTTGGTAGGAGTGATCTTGGAGAACATGAACAGAAAATCAGAGCTGATATGGAAATAACTCAGCTAGGGCTGTTGGTCTATGTGAGCTCCCTGTCAGCATTATTTTATAGGGAAAAAATACCTGGCTGTACTATTTTCTTAGTCTGTTACATTGAATTGGCTCCATAATTTCCTTGTGTGAAAAGAAAGATCAAAACCTAAGCAAGTTCAATAATGTATAGACAAACCAGGACTAGGTTTGCTGCTCCATATACATTCAATTTCCCTCAAAACAAATTTCCTAAATTCTATTGAACTTGTGTAGACACCTTCAACCATATTGAAGGCTGAAGCTCACTTCAATGATCAGTTTTCCATGACAAATGTTACAGTAAATAAATAAAAACTGTAGGACCACATTTTCATACTCATTTAAAATAAATTTATTTTGAGGTTCCTTTCTTCTTTCTTCAGATGATCAGGTTTGCAGGTCTACAATATTCAATTTGCACAGTTACAAGTGATTCTTCAAAAGTTTAGCAGTACAGTGTAGATGTGTTCTCAGAGTGAAAAAAAATAAAATACTCAACATTCAAATGCTATTTCTGTCTTTTCCTTTCAAACACTCTTTGACCAGGTGATTTTTCCTATGCTCTAGATACCTCATGCTTCTTTTCTTTCAGATAAAAATAATAATATGCCTAAATCAGAAGACATTTGAGCAGTTGATTAGTCTATAATCACAGCACGATAGAATTATATCATGGTTCCCATTGGAAGGGCCCATAAAGATCATCTAATTCCCATCCCACTGCAATTGACAGGAACATCTTCCACTAAAACAAATTGCTTAGGGACCCATCCTTCAACACTTCCAGGGATGAGGCACTCACAATTTCTCTGGGCAACCTAATTTTAGTGCCTCACCACCCTCATAATAAAGAAGTCCTTCCAAATATCTAATTTTTCAGTTTAACTGCCCTCTTTCAGTTTAAAGCCATTTCCACTTTTCTTATCACTACATGCTCTTGTCAAAAGTCTCTCTCCAGCTTTCCTGTAGCTATCTTTGAAGGCTGCTGTATGGTCTCTCCAGAGCCTTCTCTTCTTTGCGTTGAAAAACCCAAATCTCTCGTCTTCATGGAAAATGTTTCAGGCAAAAAAATGTAGTTTCAAAATAATGCAGCCTGAGTACTTCTGAAAATATATATTTTGTATTTATGTGCATTATGTTTGTTATTTTTTTAGTTGCTAACCTTTATAATTGATGACTTCTGTTTCAGCATCCTCAAAATTATTATTTCCATGGATTGACATTAAATTTTCAGCAATAACATAGCTAAGATGATGGCTTTTATGGAAACCTGACATCCAAATCATGCTACGAGTTGTTAGGATTTTTGTTTGTGTTTGGGGTTTTTTTTGATTATTAATACAATGGAAATCTCTTGGCCTCAGTTTCTCTATTTTCAAAATGATTAATTATTTGAGAGATCTGTCTCAAGTAAAAGTTACCTCAAATTTATTTAAATTTACTACATATACTCTTTGGAAACCTTTAAAGTCTCTGCAAACTAACAATGTGGAATCTGTGTTTTGCCTAATTCTATCCTCTCCCCAAGAGGTCTATAAATCATTCACAAGATGGCATTATGTAATACTACTTTTCAGTATTATTTGATAGATCTTCACACTGTGACTTCCTGGTTTAAGTTAAGTATTAACTCCCTTGGATTACAGTGTTATATGTGTTTGATCTAGTGGACAGTCTTCTAATTATCAAACATGCTTTTCATTTAAATAGAACATAAACCATTAAAACCCAGCTCTAGAAGTTTTTCCCATGCTAATGGTGCCACGTTTATTATTTTCCACATGAACCTGAATGAACTCCCATTATCATCTGTTGCAATATCTCCATGAGTTTGAAATAGCATTACATACAGCCATAAGGAAACATTAGATAAGAGCGTACAGATTGTAACCAAGGAAGAACTCATTCTTTCAAAAATTCAGCTAATTTTGTTATCTCTTCTTAAAAAAATTGTACAGACACATTTGAACTATGAATGTGCTCAAGAGACAACACTTACTTGTTTAACTTTCTTTCCCTTAACTTGCACAGTATTTTGTTACTGAGTTTATGTATTACCTGAACTCACCTTCCTTGATAGAGGATGAAAACAAAAATTATTTTTAGGTAGCTGTTAGGCTAAAATAGAAGACCCATTCTTGCACCTTCCTCTCATGGACTGTTGACCATTAAGAATGTTTCTGGCTTTGATTTAAGCTGAATGTTGAAGAATGATCTGATCTTGACCTGGTCCCTAGTATGGGATGAGAAAACTTCTGTAACTGCAGTTACTGTCATGGAAACATAAATACTTACTTTAATAATTAAATTTAATTTCAAAATTCATGACAAATAACGTCTTTCCAGATGGCATCAGAAAGTTTAAAGACTTGCCAAATAAAAATTATGTTATAAAATTCACAGTTTCTATGAAGTTTGAGAAAAGTTTTCAACTGAATAATTGATGTTTGGTAAGTTTTCATTTACCTGAGAGGATTTCCTGCTAAGGAAGTTTTTCTTGTAATTTTCCTCAATGAATGAAACAGATAAAAATCTGTTAAGTATTTTAACACAAAACCAGAGTAAAAATTCATTTTTCATCTGTTTTATTTGGTAGTTCTTAGTGTGGATATATTCCAACATCAAAAGTAAAAATAAATGAGAGGCAGTTTTGCAAACTTTATCTTTTCAAGAAGGACACACACATTAGACAAGAAGTTTCTAATGCTGTGGAGCAAAAGTGCTAGATATATAACTGGTGGTAGATAAATGCTACAGTGTCCAAATTCCAAATCTGCTTCTGGTCTGTTAGCAGTAAATAACATCTGATTCAGTGCTTTTGTTTATGCTAAGACTTTTAACAGGTTTTCAAGATGAAAACCATCCTTGATTTTTTTTTTCTTTTTTGATGTTGGAATATATATCTCACTGTCAAAATCCTACTGAGCAATTTTAAAATTAATTTCTATTGGTTTGATATCTTGTGATTTTTGATACCTTTTGTTTTTGAGACTTAATTCATTACTTAAATGTTTGGCATCAACACACTAAGAACTGCCAAAGACAAAAGAGGAAGGTAATATACTTTCAAAAGGCCTACCTGAAAGTGCATTAATGTCCACAAACAGGTGAGTATCTGGACCTTGGAGAGAAAAGAAACATAATCATAAAATAATCTAATTTAGAGATTCTGTAACTAACTGAGGATTACATGATCCTGGACATAGCCCCTATCAATCTAACCTAACTTCCTTAGTCCTCTTCTGAGCAGGACACTGACTTGCTGAAGTCCTTTCCAACCTCACTTATACTATTCATTGTTTTATACTAATGAAGTAATAAAAGCAATTACTTTTTAACCTACAAATAATTTAAAATTATTTATTATCAATTAGGTGGTGATGTTTTCACTTCCAGTGTTAATTGTAAGTCTCAGATTTTTAGCACAATCCATAGATTAATCTTGCCCAACACTAGCACCAAAAGCATTAATATTTAACAGCACTATGTCTCTGGTGAAACTATAAAGTAAATATTACTTTAACAAACAGAATTAAAAATAGTAAATGCACTGTGTGCCAAAGCAATGACTGAAAAAATAGTTTCTCCTCTTTCTAAAACTCCTTTTAACTGTTAAAATAATAACATTTTATTAGCATTTTTAAATTGTAGTAATTTGTTCCAGTAGTCTAGAATATATTCAGTATATGCAATTATATTTGTTGACATTGCATTTACAAATTATCCCTAGTTCTTTTGATTTTTTTCCTTGTTTCTATGTAACCAGAGTGAAATCTTTGACTCTAAAATCTGATAAAGGTTTAGATTTTAAAAGTAACTTTCTCATGTGTTAATAATAAAAACTTAGATGTGTTTATGAAGGAAAAAACTCAAGAAGGGAGCAATACACAGTTTTTGAATATGTAGCCACTGAATATGTGGCGCATGGAGGTGCCCAGTAAAAAAGAATTAGATTTTTTGAATCATTTATTCTGAAAGAGAAGAAACACCAAAAGATTGCTCATCAAGAGGATCAGGGAAACTGGTAATGGTATAATCAGTTCAGGTTAGCCATTAACTACTGTATGAAATAATGTTAGACACGGAACTAAAAGTAATAAAAGAAGACTAGTAAAAGAATGTGAAAAGGAGTGTGTGGTTAAAAATAGTCAATGACAAACAAGGTTTGTAGCTCACAGAGTTCAAGACAATGAGAAAGTCTAGCAAGTCTCCAATGATTAAGAACAATTATGTTGGATATGAATGGGTTTATATTAGACAAATTAATATTAGACAAACATTGAATCTTAATACAAAGATAAAATTATTATTAACATGATTGACCTATATATGAAAGAGGGTTTAGAACACTTCAAGAAAATGAAAAAAAAATATGATAACTTCTTACTCTGTTCAGTAACTAAGTATTATGCCAGAAGAATTAAATCTTGTGATACCTAGTAATAACTTAAAAGAAAAGAAAATGAAACAAAAAGTTTGCAGAGTTTGGTAGTTATGTTCCATTAAGATGTTGCATTATGCACCCAAATTCAGAGGTAAAACCACTGAAAAGCATCTCTGAAAAACTGTTGAAATTTGAAGCTCAATGTATCTCTATCTCATGAAGAAAAATGCCCAGTACTACATGGTTCCATTGTACTTGTCTAACTGAAAAATAAAAGGCAACATGGGGAAAGGGACTTGGAAGCTACCATCTGAAAATAGGCTGTA
Source organism: Edolisoma coerulescens (assembly GCA_013397115.1). NCBI lineage: Eukaryota > Metazoa > Chordata > Aves > Passeriformes > Campephagidae > Edolisoma > Edolisoma coerulescens. The sequence goes on along the minus strand of VWZW01005387.1, from coordinate 548,230 downwards.
AAAACTATAAAATACAGCATTATGCTAAGGTTTCCAATGAAACGACAGGCTAAAATATATTTTAATTCAAGTTATGTAAAATAAATTTATTTCCCCAGCTGAAGTCGAATGTGGCTTCAGTAGGTAATTCACCACAAACTCTGTCTTTCAAAGAATCCTTTCCTATAGGCAGATATCATGGATGTAATAAATGATATTACTGACATTGCATTATTATGTTTTACAATTGATTTTGCGATATGTAAGGATGTGATAACCTGAAAGTCATCTATGAGCCCTGAGAATGTACTTTAGTTATGCACCTAGACTATGAGACAAAAGAAAGGAAGAGATTTTGGCCACAAGTCATAGGGCACAATACCGTCTCCTGTCCATTCTGACAGGTGCTAACCCCCACGTTAACATAATACTCATTACCCTCAGCATTGCATTTGTCCCTGGGTGTCACGTCATGTTTTAGCTGGCAATTAAATATCACACTGCTGCTCACTTATTTAGCCCCCGTGCGATGGAGGAGACAATCAGGAGAGTAAAAGTGAGAAAACTCACGGGCTGGGATAAAGACAATTTAATAGGTAAAGTAAAAGCTGCACGTGCTAGCAAAGCAGGACAAAGATTTAATTCCCCATTTCCCATGGGCAGGCAGGTGCTCAGCCATCTTCAGGAAAGCAATGCTCCACCATGTGTAATGGTGACTTGGGAAGGCAAAGGTCTTGACTCCAAATCTGGCTCCCCTTCCTTATTCTTCCCCCTGCTTTATTTGCTGAGCATGATCCCATATGGTGTGTAACATCCCTTTGGTCAGTTGGCGTCAGCTGTCCCGGCTGTGTCCCCTCTCGAGTCCTTGTGCAGCCCCAGCCTTCTCACAGGCAGGGCGATACGAGAAGCAGAAAAGGCCTTGTCGAGGCAATTGTAGCGGGTTCGGTTCGAAAACTGGTCAGAAACAACAATTAAGTATAGTAGGTTTGTTTGCCTCTTTTACTTTCTGTGAGATAAAAGTTAGGAGAAGGGCAAAAGCAGGCTCAAAACTTTAAAGAATATAAAGAAGTTTATTACTAACAGAATTAAAAGTAAAAAGAAATAATAAGAAACTAAAGCAAGCTCTCCTTTTCTTTAAACACCTCTCCCTTTTTCCCCAACTCACACAAAGGATAACAAACATGTGATTTAGGTCAGTATTGCAGTTCTTAAAAGTCTCTTTTATATTTGAGGGAAAAAGAGGTTTCTTCTGCTTAGCATGGTTTCTAAACTGCCACTAGCAAAACAGACCCGCCCGGAAATCTGCTGCCATGAAAAAACCATTTCTCTCATGAATCTTGCAGTCTTTTTACACTGCTATCATGGGGTATTTCTTTTAAGGATAAGCAAATTCCAGCCTGAAAAGCAACAACTCTCTTTTTTTCACTAATTCCTAAAAAGTCTCTTACAGCTCTTAGTAACTTAGTATGACTACTTTTCTTTTTCTGCAGGCTGCACACAGAATTCTCTTCCCCCCATGTCTTTCACAGAGAAATAAAACAGTTTGTGACATTACAGTCTCTTACTACAGCATACAAAGAGCCTTTTAAACTAAGAGCGACAAACGTGGTGCCGCCCTCTTTTCTAGTCACTGTCTTTGCTCTGTCTCACGTGACTCACTTTCCCTTTCTCTTTGACTTTGAAGCTTCTATGTTGAAGAGCTGAATTTCTTTTTCGGGCTTTACGTTGGAGAGAAAAGCTTCATTTCTTTTATGCTGTTAGTTGCTTCGTGTTTTTCTAGTTCAATATAGGGTGCGTTAGGTGCAGAAAGCTGTATCAGCTCCCACTGGGTCTGCGGGGGGCCATGTGAGAGGGAGAAGGAGAGCTACGCAGCAGCCACTCTTGTTTCTTAGCTGCTCGCAGGTTCTGGGGGGCCCTCCCGCAGCGCCGTGGGGGCTCCGCACCCGGGCCTGGGGAGGGGAGTGGAGGGCACAAGGGCTTTGGCCCGGCCTGGCAGAGGGCCCGGCTGGGCCCAGCCCAGCTACTCTTCCGACAAAAAAACTAGAAACTAGAAGCCCCAATTTCCCATGGCCGTTCTCACTTTCATATGCAAAATTGTGAGAAGAAATTAGTCTAAAACTCTGTCTATCAACTCAGTTTCAACCCACCACAATACCATGGGTCCACAAAACATATGATAGCACTCCCATTAAAGGCCTCTTGGTTTTGAACAGTTTAGAAAGTAAACATCAATCTTCTGGAACAAAAATATGTCAATATCTCTGCACACTGAATGCAAAGTTGGGAAATAGCAAGTGATTCTGTATGCATCTGCCACAACAGTGCACCCATTCATGGTTGTATTTTAAGCCTTCTGCGTTAAGGGCAAAAAAAAGAAAAAAATAAGATCTCTAACAGTTGCTCTAAAATATTGCAGGAGGGTAGGCAACAACACTTTGTGCACATCCTTCAGACCTTTGAGTAATATAACTGTATATTGATTTTACAGTTATAAAAGACTGAATGAAGTAGCAGTGCATGAAACAGGATACTGTGGACCCCTTAGAGGTCAATTGGACAATTAACTATAAAATAACTGAGTGTTAAAATAAAAGGCTGTAAAAGTTGCTGTTACTGGGTTGTGTATATCATAAAAGAAGATTTATTAAGAATTAGATAACAAAAATTTACTGTGTGGAAAAAAACCCCCAAACAATCAAACCTACAGATGAGGCTCACTAGGGACAAAGAGTCTCAAGCTGACAGGGAATTTCAGACTTTGAGAGAGTATTACAAGCAATTTAGAAGAAAGTTCTTTCATTTATCATTTGCAATGCAATGCTTGCAATTAAGAATCTAAGAGCTTTTCTCTGGCTGTATGTTAATTTTTTATGTTGCCTAAAATAACAATAAAATGTGAAGTATATTTGTGAAATTTACTTGGCAATGTCCTTCCAAGGCACATAAAAGCATTCTTCACGGAGTAGTAATGACTTGCTGTGATACCTGTTTTATATGTTCCACATATATTTCACATCTCTATCTCCTTACTCTTTTTTCAGAAATGCATCTTCCAAACACAAATAAAGCGGTAATGACATTTTATGTGAGCTGTTTGAGAGGCAGAAATTAACCAGTTTGTGACTTGGGTATCTCAAGATCTAGAAGTGCTGGGAAGTGTTGCATGAGATGCTGAAGTGACAGTGACTTTGAGAACAAAAACACCTCAAAAGAAAAGGATTTCAAGTTCCTAGTGGACAGGTTCTTGGTTTGCTACTGAGCATGAGACAAAAATGCATGTTTGTACTGATTGTGTTTAATGTGTACTGGACTACATTAGCAAAATCATAGCTGTCAGGTCAAGGAAAGTGATTGTTACTCTTAGCTCAGCCCTTGGAGAGTGACATGTGGAATAACCCATCCAGTTCTGTCCTCTAGTGCAAGAGCTGTATCAATAATCACAAGAGAATTCAGTGGAGGACTATTTTGATCAGCAGGGAGCTGAAAACCTTGGTGAGATCAAGAGAAGGAAGTTTATTTAGCCTACAGAAATGGAAGAAAAGGAGAAACCTAATTAGTCTTCCTCTCCTAAGAGAGGGTTTGTAGACCATGGACCCAGACATTTGTCCGAGGTACACAGAAACAGGACAAGAAGCAACAGAAAAGTTGCAACAAAGAGAATTCTAGTTGGCTATAAAGAAAAATCTCTTTATATGAGGGTGATAAAATGCAGTAACTGTTTGCCCCAAAAGGCTTTGGAGTCTCCATTTCTGAAGGTTTCCAGAAGTCATCTGAATATGACTTTGAACAGCCAGACCTGACAAAAGCTATCTCTGCTTTGAGAGGGAGGTTGGACCAAATGATCTCCGGAGCTCCTGATGGGATTCTATTATTTCTTCTCCCCTGTCAGCTCTGTTTCTTCCACTCAGAGTTTTGGATGAAAACGCAGAGAGACTGAAGCTTCTCTTTCATGGACTTAGTTGCTTTTTCTTTTCTTATCTATGTTACAGTCATACAGCCTATGCTCTCTAGTTAACAAGGTGGTAAAAGTGGCCGTGAGTTCTGTCTTCCAAGGTCTTTTAAAGCCCAAATCATCCAATTATAAAATGTTTACTAATCTACTTCCAGTAACTAATTTTGCTAGGCTCTGCATTGGGGAATTTTTAAACCAATAGTAAAGCACCTAAGTTTGTGAAGAAGAAGAAGGAAGAAGAAGAAAGGAAAAGTAGAATTAGCCCACACCCAAAATCCTCCATCTTGTTACATTCATATTAGTTATTACTACATCCCAGAAATTCTACGTTTCTATATATTCCACACTTATTTTCAATCACAGAGTAGCCATCTCACTGCTATCATGTAGTTTTGGCAGTCTCTCCCAAGGTCTCAGGTCAAATGCAGTGTATTTTTGAGGATTACTGTCTGTCAGCACAGAAAGATTAAAATTCTCAGAATCCAGGGTTCCAACAAGCTCCCTTCAACCTGAATTGTCCTGTGATTTCACCATCCTGATTCTGTTTCTCTGTAATGTTTGATCTGCAAAATAAGCCAACTTCAGGGGCAAGAGATTCCTGTGACACTTTCACTAACCCTCTTTATTCTCATTATTAGCACTCTGTATTTAAAATTGTATTTAAGTTCTTAAATTTTGAGAGGTAGATTTAATTTCCATCATGTTTTATGTACCACAGATACAATTGACTCAGCGCTAAAAAAGGCAATTTCAGACTTACTGGAAGTGTCATAGGGTAGTAGCCCACCAACAGGCAAGCACCACACAATCTCTCTGCAGGATTTGATCTCCCTCTCCATTCAGAGAGAAACCTGGAAGCTGATGGCTTATAGCAAAAAGCAAAGAGAATACTTAAGAAACATGTTTCTCATTACGTTAAGCTGAAAAATACTTTATTTGGCACTTTATTCACTAACTCTCACTGTGCTTCTCCAATTTACCACCAAAATAACAAATCAAAATCCTTATTGTTTTTGCAGATCATTAAGATTATGGTGTTTTTTGTTGTTTTTTTTTAAAGCAGACATCTGATATGCCAGGGTAATGTTTTCTCTTCAAGAACAATAAAATGCCATAAAGTATTTTTTAAATTGATTAAATTAGATAAAAGACTGTAAATGCTTGCAGGGAAAACTTTCTGACAAGTAGAGGAAAGAAATCATGAAGGAGGAACTGTTCCTCATTACATCACTGACTATTGCTGTGAGTCATGAAAGGGAATTACACCACACCATATCAAGAATTACCAATCCCAAATCCAAGCAAGTAGTTTCATATTCCTGAATCTCATCCTCCAAAATTTTCTTTCAGTTTTCATTTGTTTCATTCACTCAGATTGAAATCCATTCAATTTTATCCAGAAGGGCACTGAAATACAGTTGCCACAAAGTAGGGATTTAAAATCCACTCACTTTTTGTCATGTTAGTCTTATACAAATTTTTGAGTTACTACAAGGAAACTTTCTCATAGTGTAGTCTACTAACATGTGGTTTCTACTTTCTGTGATACCAAAGCTCTTTTACTATTCTGAATGTTCTTAACACTCACAAACATTTTAATACAATGGAAACGAAGATAAACATTTTATCATTTGAATAGTTTAAAATATACAGCCTTGTGCCTTGGAAACATCAGAGTAATTCTCACTTGTTTTATGTTGAAATTGTTATATTTAAGATATATGAATAGAAGGAAAAGCAAATAGCGACATTGATTTTTGAGTCATGATAATTGCCTGCATAAGTTGTCTGTAACATGGGTGAATCCACCTTGGAAGTGCTACGAACAATTCTGATGTAAAGAATAGCATCAGCATGAAAACATGACAAGAAATCAGAATTCACCTTGTTATTTATGAGAAAGTGCGGCATGATGGTGATTTTTAAACCTTCTTTCAGAGATAAAAACCAGAGAATGTGGCTCTTCACCCTACAGTGACCTATGAACTTTTTGTCAGAGAAAAAATAATAAAACCCAAACTTAAAAAGCCAAGAAAACATTGATCTTTCTTCTTACAGGCTTTAGACAGTTTCTCACTATTTTTTTAAAATGTCAGGTTGTATTCCACTATTAAAATCATAAAAGTATGACTGTACTGGCAATTTAGAATGGAATGATGTTAAGTTTTTATACAACTAAGATATTTACCCCCCCAGCACTACCACCACCTAAAAGAGACAGCAGGAGCTCACAATCTATTGCTTTGGCCATGATTCTACTTTAATTATGATGGAAGATTGCTGGTATAAAAACAGTAAAATAATATTTTATTTTATGGCTGTATAAAACCAGTATTTTGGCTAGTTTGTGGGATCAACTTTGGTCTCAGAGGTCAATTCTTCATTCTACCTCTACATTTATGACATGTCAGATATCTAACATGTTTCTAAGTTTTTCTGTAACAAAAACATAGATTATAATGTTGATTTATTTCCAAAATGCGAAGGAGTCAGGTCAGATTCATTATATAGAGTTTGGTTTGCTTTTGCAGTTATTTTTTTAAACATAATTTATTTTATAAGTGTGAAACTTGTACCCAATCTCACTACCCACCTGGGAGGTATTTTTTGTTATGTTGATCTTCCAAATGGACAAACTCTGATGTATAGAGATGTTAATGCTGGCATTTCCACAAGCTCATGCAGACAGAGCAACCTGCTCAGAAAGGGCACAGTATATTCATGGTCCCTATGGGTGTTTTCAAAACAACATTTTCCAAAATACCAACTTCCTGCAGTCTTGGAGCACCTAAGATAAGCACAGCATATTTATGGGTTTTGCAAATAATAACTACAGGGACAAATCGTGTCAGTGATGAATTAATACAATTAATCCTTCTGATGTTGAATTTTTCCTGGTGAAATAAAGTCACTACGCAAGTTAGCCTAATACTGAGGGTCAGATTTGCTACTTGCAAAAATTTACAGAGAAAGAAAAAGGCAGAAGCTCCCTACCATAAGAATGATGCTAACGCTACTTCCCTCCCATGCCCCTGGATCTTCACACCCAGGCCCTCTGGGTGATCAGATCCTGCACAGTGGAAATGAGAGCGAGACTCATGGTTCCTGTGCAGTGCATGAAGCCTAATGGGATATAGGCAGGCAGCCTTGGAGGCTGAAGAAAGACTGAATCTTCTGAGAGGTAACTGAGACTCACTGGGGAAGGAAAAAATGAGAAAAAGAGCAGGAGCCATGGTGTATTGAAAATGGATAAAGAAACAACACAGATGTGGGTGAAGAAGCATCATTTTCAAGAATACAGGTGGGACATGAGAGGTCAGAGACAGAAAAGAAAGATCTATTAGGTGAGAAATTGAAAAAATGTCCCAGATTTGACAGAATAAATTGCTGAGGATTAAAGGAAGAATTTGTATGCCAGGCAGGGGAAAAAAGAGTGGATTTGTTCCAGGTGTTCTGGAGCCATGTGAGATTCTCCTTCACAGCTTCAGGCTTATCTTCTTGATTTTACTTGCCTTTACTTCTAACCAGTTCTTTCTTTGGCAAATATAAACAGCAAAGTTAATATGACTGATGTGAACAACAAGTTCTTTAAGGTGCCTCTGTTACTACTCGATGTCTTAAATATCATTAAAACTTTAGATGGTGAGCTCAGTGAATTGATTTCTTCTCTGAGGGTCTTTTGCTAACAAAAATAACTCATCTCACACAATGGAGGTATTTTCAATATGGAAAAAATGTGTTGCTACTAAATGTTAAGGGGAAAAAAATTCAATTTTGAAAATATTGAAAATATTATAGAGGTCATAGTACAGATGTTGTGAAAAAACATTTGTTTACATTCATATAATTTTTTTTTTTAAATACAGATGGTAGGAATGCATTTTGGTTCATGTTTGGCTAAATACTGTGAGTTTTTAATTTCCTCATAAGACTTAACATTTCTATATCCTGCTTCTTACTCTTGATGGAATAAGCAGAGTTTTGGATAGTAATTCCCTCATGTTTCCCTGGAAAGCCATCCATACTCTAACAGGCGTGCTGAGCAGCTGTGCATAAGGAGAAGGGTGACCATGATTGCATGCTAGTAAATTTTTGGAAGCTTTGAAATGTATTTCTTCTTAATGGTAGAAAAATACTCTATAAATGTTTTAGATAAATGGCTTTACCAATCTGTGGCTTTCTAATTCTGTAAGAGCTTAAGGGGAGCATACCCCAAGCAGCATGGTGGAATGCCCTTCTTAAAAATGATGAAGGCCAGATGAGTAGGTAGCAGAAAAAAAACAAAGGATGGGAACTCTGTCAACAGGTTAAAGGATAATCTAAAAAATGCATACTCTGGGAGCCATGTCTCACAAAAGGAGAAGAGATTTATGTTTTTCAGAGCCCCCATGGCTTTTGAAAATTAGACTTTTAAAGTTGAGTAAATAGCTTTAAATGACTAATTTATTCAGTATATAATCATTCAATAAATAATCACTATTTCTCTTTCAGTACAATTGCATGCAGGTCAGTATTTTCCTGAAAATATTCATCATTTTAATTGATTCATTGAATCGATTTCCATTCTGTTTGGTTTTTTTTTTTCTCTATGGTTGAACACAAAACTCTACTACAAATACTCAAGATAAAAATCTCAAATTGGAGCTACCGAGAGTTTTTGGTTATTCACAAATACCGTGCAGACACGTATGTGCACAGATATTTGTCAGTTCTTAATTCTCTTTCTTTTCTAGATGATGGTCAAGCTAATTTTTTTCAAAAGCCTTTGGATGAGCTGGTACTTTGTCAGTTAGGGGGGAATAAGGGAACAGTGCTGCAAATTAATCAGTGAGCTGTAAGATATATTGGTTTGATACGGAGACTTTGTTTAATTTCCCCACCCCAAATTCACACAGATCCAATGTAACTATGTAATTCCACAATGTAGTATGTCCTGAGATCTATTTTGAGCTCCAGAGATGTCATTTAATCAAAGCTCTATGAGGATGTAAGAAAACTTACACAGAGAAAGGAAATCATTCTCAGGGATGCATCATTAGAGGAACTAAACTGCAGACCAAATGATGTGATTATTTCAATTTAATTTACAATTGTTAGGCTACAGTGGAAAGCTATGTCCAGTTGGTTATACAGTTGAAGAGAGAAACTAGTAAGTTGGATAGAGTCCAGCAGAGGGTCACCAAGATGATGAGGGGGTTAGAGAACCTGACATATGAAGAATGGTGGAAGAAATTGAACTTGTTCACCAAAGAGAAGAGATGTCTCAAGGGGAATCTAATTACAGCCTTTCAGTGCTTTATAGAGAAGCCAGATGTGCTCTCTTCACAAGGACATACATTGGAAGCGTAGGTAACACACAGAAGTTGTTTCAGGGGAAATTCTGTCTCGATATTTTAATAGACCTCTTCACCATAAGAACAGGTAAACATTAAAATAGGTTTTCCAAAGAAGAGATAAAATCTCCCCATTGGATATTTTCAAGACCCCATTTTACAGGGCCCTTGATAACCTCATTTTAAGCCAAGCCTTCAACAGAAGGTTTAACCAGATGATCTCCAAATTAGGCTTTTCCATGATTCTGTGATTACATTATGACTCAAATATGTAATATCCTGTCCAAATAAAATTCTGGATCTAATTATATGTTAAAGGGTTAATGAAGGTGCACAAAGTCTCAGGACACAGACTTAAAAATTCATGCTACTCCCCCATATGCAATGTATACTAGGAAAAACAGTAGTAAAAATAGTGATATGTTCAAGAATGTAAGTCACAGGTTTTAGACAATTCAGTTGTTCTCTCTGCACTCATCACCTGGCAGAGGAGTAGATCTAGCCCAGAGTAAAATCCCTGATGGATTTTCTTGACTTTCAATCATTGTACAGTACATCTGTACAAGATCTGTAATGCTACCTTACCTTTCAATTGATCATATTACCATGAAACCAGTGCCATTTTTGGGACAAAGGACATTTTTCTGCCTTAGCTATTATCATCCAGCACTGGAAATTAAGTATATGAAGGAAATGTGTTCAGAGCAGCATAAACAAATTTTATGTTACCATATTTTAATGCCTGACATACTTGCATTTCATGCTTCTAAACACCTCATGCCCAGCACCATCAAACAAGAATGCAGAGAAAGTTTATTGCTGACACTTCTAAATAATTTTTCCCAAGTTAAAACAAAAGCTGAAAAGGGTTTAAAATGTGGTTACAAAACAGTATACAACCAGTTTTAACAGGTAGTTGGTTGCCATAATATCTAGTGTTTTGTTGTGAACATTAAGAAGGTCTCTAAACAGTCTGTGACCATGCATTCATGGATTCATAAATTTATAGGACAGGTGGCATAAAAGGAGTCTGTTCATCTGATCTCTCTGCAAATAACTTGGCCCCCTTGAACACAGCTCTGCAGTGATATAATTCTTCTGAGCTGCTACACGAATGAAGATAACATGATATGCCATTACAAGTAATCCTGTTTCACATTTGGTTTCTTGTCGCTGTTGTACCAGGAATGGCGAGAAACGACACAAGAACTTGATCTAGGAAAAAACGAATTATTTATTTAATTTACAAACTGGTTTTATATCTTAGTTCACTTGAATGGCACAAGGCCATTGGTCCCTGACCATCCATCTCCTAGAATGATTGGTTAGATCCTCAAACACCCATTTCAAAATATTTCTCTGGTCAGTATCACAACAACACTGCATAACAACCTTTCACCTGCAAGATAAAGGGATTAGTTTACAGAAACTTCTAACTGTTTTCAGCCAGTGTCTGTGAGAAAGCAAAGACTTTCTCACAGACGGAGGCAGAAAGCTGGAAAATCTTTCTGTGACCAAGCTTTCAGTGTCCACAGTTTCTACCAATGCATATCTGAAGGAAATTTGTTTCGTTTGGGAGTGGTAGGGCTATAAAATTACACAGGTGAAATCCATATCTGGCCTTTGAGCAGGTAAGCAATAAGTGCCAAACCAAATAACTGCTAAAATTCACATTGAAATGTCAATTTTATCCCTAAGTTTGGACCATTAGTATAGGAAAATATTGAAGCCTGAAAATTGTGACACAGGTAGAGTGTAATGTTCTCCTTCCACACAACTGGAAACAGGGATAGGAGAGAGGATTTGCCTGTCCTGGAAGTGTTGCAGTGCATTGAAGGAAGTTTCCCTTATGATAAAAAGACTTTTTTGAAATCCTAGCTGTAGCAGCAATATCATCCTAATCCCCTACATAGTGTCAGAGTAGAAAGTAAATCCTGTCATCCTGTTCAGGATTCTTCTGCATATGATTTCAGTAGATTTGCTTCTTGCAAACTATATTCTGGGAAAAGTTTCTCCAGATTGTGTGAACAAAAATAAGAATCCTGATATGAATTTGTCACTAAACATATTCCATCTAGTTCAGCACTGTCTGATCATGACAGAAATGCTAGGAAACTTGAACGACCTCTGGTAATCGCTTTGGAAATACACAAATATTACATGAATATTCCTTTTCCTCCCCAATACAAACGGCTTATTTTTGTAACATTTTGCAAAACAGATATGGGACTCTAAAAGTTAGCTTGCCAACTATGGAGAGAAAATTCACTGTGCAAGTAGAAGGTACTGGAGAAAATCTGCTCAAGATATCGTCAGACCTCTTGGTTTTCCTCAGCATCACAAAGGTCTGCTGGAAAATGGGTATCTGGACTCTGACCAAAATCCCACAGCGCAAAAATTCAATTTGGTTAATTATAGGCAGGTTACAAGTCCAACTATCAAATCCAAGCCTTTGGAGGTCTACCTGACAATATAGTCATGCTTTGGACACACCTGCCTGTTGCAACTGAAATTATGTGCTTCAAGAAACAGAATCCTTCAGACAAACCAACTTCAGAAAAAAACTTCAGACAAAACTGCAGAATTTCAATTGTTTTTCAGAATCAGAGAGTATGCTGAGTTGGAAGGGATTCAAAACAATCATCTAATCCAACTGCCATCCCTGCCCAAGACCATCCCCAAGAATCACACTACGTGCCTGACAGCACCATCCAAATGCTTCTTGACCTCTGTCAGGCCTGGTGCTGTGACCACTTCCCTGGAGAGCCTGTTCCAGTGCCCAAACACCCTCTGGGTGAAGAACCTTTCTCTAATATCCAGCCTAAACCTTCCCTGACACAGCTTCATTCCATTCCCTCAGGTCCTGTCACTGGTCACCAGAGAGAAGAGATCAATGCCTGCCCTTCCTTTTCCCCTCATGAGAAAGTTGCAGGCTGCAATGAGGTCTCCCCTCACTCTCCTCTTCTCAAGGCTGAACAGACCAAGTGATTTCAGCTGCTCCTCATTTTGCTGCCCCTGGAGGCTCTTCATCATCCTCATGGCCCTCTAAAAGCTTCGTATCTTTCTTATACTGCAGTGACCAAAACTGCACACAATATTCAAGGCAGAAGACCAAAGCTTAGATATTGCATTTCACTCAGGAATTAACATATAAAGGGTTTCCCACTTTTCACTTAGACTATTCTTTCAAGTTTCTGCAAGAACTTCTATAAGAGAAACAGGGAACAGGAAAAAAAAAGCTAAATGTTGGTCATTTCAGAGGCAATAATTCTAATTTAAAAAGTCTTAAACTAGCAGCCAATTTACAAAGCTGTTGCAGTGGTACTGCACAAGGACTCTGTGTTAGAAACTGCCCTCTGATACTCCTTTAAGTCCTTCATTCCTGACAGTATGTAAGTCTCCCTCCAATTTCTCCACAGCTTACTTAAAACATCTGTGGTTATTAGGGTGCTATCAGGGATTTATCAGTTTCACATCAATTCTCATCCACCTCCAAATCCCACATTTGCCAGCCATGGCGTTGCCAGGAGCCTACATTAGAACTGCAGACAGGTGGCAATTACAGCATCTGGCTATACTCACATCAGACACATGTTGGTATGGCTGCAAATGCCAAAGTTCTATTTAGCTGTTGCCAAAAATCAGGTGCTACACTTAGGAGAAAAGAAAACTAGATTTAAAAAATCCAAGTTAAATATATACAGCCAGACATTCATCTTAATGGATCTAACTTTTTGTTATCAGAGCATGCAGGCCAGCAGCTTCCTTTTTGGTTTCAGACGAAGATTGTTAGACAATCAAAACCAAAAACTTTTGTGGCTTTAGAAATGCACCAGATACAAAGACCTGGGACAAGGCAACAAAGACTGACAGCTGTGCAGTTAGAGCAGTTACTTTGTCCAAGTGCTTAAAACAGAGTCACTTCTAAGTAGCTGCTTGAACTTGAGCTTACAGGTATAAGAGTCAGCTATTCTCTGCTCTGATCTAGTACAACTGCTCGCATTTCATAAGGCAGCCTAACATTTAAAGTCCATTATCCCAGTTCTCATCTCCATATCTTGGAGAACCAAATGTATTTTTATTTCAAATAAAGCCTCTTTTATTATATTGTGACTATCTGGTTTCTGGAGATATTTATAATTGAATAACAAATCACCTGATTTGGCATGCTTAGCTTCTTTTTGCTCTCATTTACCTGTCAGCTGTAATGCTCATGAGGCATCTTATACTTCAATATTTTGTATTTCACAGACACATACAGTTATAGTTTAAGGAAAGACTAAATAGCACAATAAAGAAACATATATCTGAAAAATATTTAATTAACAATGTGGTATCATAAGGTATGGTATGGCAAGGTTCATTACAAGTTTTTCATTTTATCATAGAATTATAAAAAACTTGCCTCTTACTCATGTTTTGATTATCTGCATAGCATATACCTCCTAAACACATCAGTTAAAATTTCTCCTACTGTAATGCCATTGAGGTCAGTGGAGTTTTACCCAGGATTCATTTGTTCCATTCAAACTTGTTATTTAGAGTGTAATTCAAGGTTGCTATGGTTATATGAAACAGTAGTGTTTTGAATAGAATTACTTATTTTATATGAAAGTCTCTTCCATGTGCTCAAACTAAATGGAAATAATCAGTCTGTTCTCTTTATTAATAGATCAAGTTCCAGGACTTCTTTCAGTTTAAGAAGAAATTTTAGTTTAACATATACTTCTTATATTTAGTATATTTTTGCATGCAAATAAATTTTGAGGAAGATTGTTTAAAAAGGTTTCCATGGTGCTGCCTTAGATAAAATTCTTCTCAACTTTTATGGCTAAGAATTCAGAATTGACTGCCTATATCTTTCTGTTTGTTTTGGACAGTTATCATATCTTAATGTTGCTGGGTCCTGCAGAGCTGAACTGTCTTTTAGTGTTTCTCACATAGATAAATGAAACAATAATGAATAGGAAACGGTAACACATTTGATTTAGTAAAGTCTCATTTTTTTGTCCCAAATGACGTAAGGTGCTTTTTCACAGAAAGACTTGTAACTTGGCCTAGTTAGTTATGGAGTAAGACACGAACTCATTTGTTACTTAATTGAATCTCAGGAGCCAGTTCAGAGAGCTATGGTAACACAATTATTGCATAACGAATAACATCAAATTCCTTCACAGTACATTAAAACCAGTATCACTTAATGTTTTCTCAGAGCAGGCACTGTTCTGAGTAGGTAGATTTCAGATGCTTAAGAAGGGATGAAGGAGCCAAATTCTACAGGAGGATAAATAAGCAGAATGAGGCGTGTTGACCACCTTTATTTGAGGAATCATAGAGACAGAGAATGTCTTGGGTTGAAAGGGAACTTTACAATCTAGTTCCAACCCCCTTGCCATGGGCAGGGATGCCTTCCACTAGACCAGGTTACTCAGAGCCCCATCCAAGCTGGTGCTAAACACTTCCAGGGACGGGACATCCACAACTTCTCTGGGCAACCAGTTCCAGTGCCTTGCCATCCTCACAGTAAAGAATTTCTTCCTAATAGCTATATCTAAATCTACCTTCTTTCAGTTTGAAATCATTATCCTTTGTCCTGTCACTGCACATCCTTATCAAAAGTCTGCTTTCTTATAAGTTTCAGTACTGGAAGGTGCTATAAGGTAACCCCAAAGCCTTCTCTTCTCCAATCTGAACAGCTTTAACTCTCTCAGCCTTTCCTCATACAAGAGGTACTCCAGCCCTTTGATCATCTTTGTGGCGTTCCTTTGGACTCGCCTCAGCAGGCCCATCTCCTTTCTGTGCTGAAGACTCCAGAGCCAGACACAGTACTCAGGTGGGGTAGATCCTGCCTCCACCTGCTGTCGGGCCTCTCTTGATGCAGCCCAGGACACAGTTCACTTTCTGTGCTGCAAACACACCTTGCCAGCTCGTGTCCAGCCTTTCATCCACCAGCTACCTTAATTTCATCTCCTCAGACCTGCTCTCATATCTGGGATTGCCCCTACCCAGGTGCAGCATCCAACACCTGGCTTTGCTGAACCTCTTGAGGTTTCCAAGGGCCACTTCTTCAGCTTGTTCAGGTCCCTCTGGATGGCATTCCATTCTTCAGGTGTTTCAACTGCCTCACTCAGCTTGATGTCATGTGCAAATTTACTGAGGGTGCACTCAATGCCTTCATCTATGTAATTAATAAAGATATTAAATAGCACTTGTTCCAATATGGGCCCCTGAGGGACATGACTTATTACTGATGTCCATTGGGACCCTGAGCCATTGACCACTACCCTCTGGATGTAACCATCCCACCAATTCCCTATCCACCAAACAGCCCATCCATCAAATCCATCTCTTTCCAATTTAGATGGAAAAATGTTGTGAGGGACCATGCTGAAGGCCTTACAGAAGCCCAGATAGATGACACCTGTAGCCGTTCCCTTGTCCACTGATGTAGTCACTCCATCATAGAAGGCCACTAGTTTGGTCAGGCAAGACTTTCCCTGGCTGAAGCTGTCCTGGCTGTCCCAAATCATCTGCTTGTCCTCCATGTGCCTCAACACAGCTTCTAGGAGGATCTGTCCCATTATCTTCCCAGGCACAGAGATACAGCCGACACATTGATAGTTTCAAGGGTCCTCCTTTCTACCCTTTTTAGAAATAGGTGCAATATTTTTCCTTTTTCCAGTCTCCACGGACTCCACCCGATTGCTATGGCTTTTCAAATATCATGGAAAATGGCTTGGCAACTACATCAGACAATTCCCTCAGGATTCTGAGATCCATAGATTTATGTACATTCAGGTTCCTAAGGTGGTAAGGAAACACTGCAGACTTCAGTCTTGAAGAAGAATCCCGATGTGAGTTACTGGTCTTGCAAGAAAAGATGAAAAAAGATGTATAAAGATGTAAAAGATGTATCGGCAAAAAGATGACATACTTGTGAAAAGTATCTTTATTTCATAAAATGCATCCTCTGGGGTACTTGAATGGAAGCAGTAAAACCTTGGGTCTCTATTCAAAAGGACGCCAAAAATTCCTGAAAATGATACTGTTCATATGCATATACTACCATGTAGAGGGAAACCAGACAAGACACTAGCTCCTCCTCCAGAGTAGAAAAATAATTAATTATGAGACAATACATAGTAATATATTATAATAACATAATTATAATAATTACAATAATATAAGACTATATATATTTAAATATACCTTAAAATCAGTGCCTTTTTCACAGACATTCCCCCTATTTTATTTCTCCCTCTGTGCCAGTGAAGTGCTTTCTACAAACCGCTGTTCTTTCTTCTTTCCCTAAAACTTTGCTATCTTCAATGGAGCAAATTAAAGACTATGTGAGTTATCTGCTTAGCTCTCTTTGAACTTGCCCTAGAACTGTAGCAGCAGGTCATCATTTAAGGAGGCCACTTCTTTGAAGACCTGGTAGCAACCTATTGTGTCTTGTGAGCATACAATGATGTTCAGCAGGTGCAATGATGTACAGATTGTTCCTTTCCTTCTCTCTCCTGACTGGCAGTCATGCAGCAATTCAGGATGAAAAAGTGACATTTAGGGCAGAATAAATTTCCCTGCCCCACATCCCTTGAGTGGAGGTGGAGAAAGACTAAGAAATTACCCTAGACTTGCTTTCACATTTTAGCTAGCACAGACAGTGTGGTCTCGTTGGCACCTGGGGATGCAGGCTGAGTAATGCGTGGCTCTGGCAAAGAGTTGCATCAGAGGAAAAGCAGGAAAAAATTGCAGTTCTTGGAAGAGAAATTTCTTTCCAGCTTATGCCAAGGCAGTTCAGCTACGTGCCACCCAAAGGCTTGTGACAAAGCCACTTTTACCTATGCAATTAGCTGTGCTGACAGCAAGCTCAGCTGAAAGCCTTGGCTCATGCTTGATAGGGTTAGCTTAAGTACAGACAAAACAAAAATGGAAAAGCTGCCTTGGCTGTGTACACTGCTATCCGGAGACTTCTGCAGAAAGCAAGGACTTTCCATTGCAGGTAGCCTAAGACAGTCTCTCTTCTCTTACGCTACGTTGTAACCTGGCAGCTGCGTAATTCCTTTACATCGAATCACTTTCAGTTGTACTTAGAGCCCTTGTCATACTAATTTTTTTCCCCTTTAAAAATTTTTCTGCTCACATATTTAATAAAAATTGTGTTCTTTAAAATAAAATTGAGTAAATATTAAATGTTTTTTTCCTGGAAAATATTGTTGCTCATTAAATTTGACAGTCATTGCTTATGTGGTAAATGCTGTCAGTGCCAAGAATCCTCTGGCAGTTCCTGCCAGCTTCAGGTCCATTATTTTAATTGCCTTTAACCTATAATCAATATTTGCGCTTTCAGTACAACTAGATGCATAGCTAAGCAATATGGAGGAGAAATATACAGTCTATCGTACCTTATATTCTGCTTTAATGTGTATGGGATGCAGCAAAATGCATCATCACAAAAAATCTTTCTATCATCAAAACTATTCCAGCTTCTTAGGCGATATGTCAAAGAGGAAACCAAAGCCTCTGTCTCTTACTCCAAAAAACTTGATGTGCATTTTTAGGTCAAATTCTGTTGCATCAGTGTAAACTTCTAACGATTAGTTAGTAGCTAGTGGAATTTAAGTTATTTGCAAATAATAATGAGATAATGCACAAGGGACTGGATTTCTTTCATCAACCATTGTAAAGCTATGCATGTCCATAACAGAGGTTCCAGAGGAGTTACTGAAACCTGAAACATGTATAAAGGCCAGCTTTTCTCTATTCTGGGGATCGACCATTAGATGCTGCTTCTGACAACTGGGCAAAATGAAAGACTGGACTATACCACGCATTTGGAGAATGGCCCACCTTGTGGGAGTCATCCTTAGTGCATCAAAGAAACCACACCTTCAATTACATAATTTTTCATATCTGATTATTATTTCTCTTTTTCTTTTTTAAAAAAGTTTTTTCTTTTAAAAAAAATAAAGGGACTAAAAATTAATGTGGAAAATAATAAGCAGTTTTGATCTAAAATGTATGATAATCTTTGTACCAGTGATATTTGAAAGTTATGACTTGAAATTTTGAATTGTCAACCAACCCTTAGCCAAGCATAACTTCCATTACTTCTATAGAGATTATGTCTAAATATGACATTTAGACCAGGCCCATTCATCTCCTGAATTGTGATCTATGAACACCTTTTCAACAGCTCTTAGCTCAGTTGGTCAGAGCATGGTGCTAATGGTGCTAATAACACCAAAGCTCAATCCCTGCATGGGCCATTTACATAAGAGTTGGACTCCATGGTCCTTGTGGGTCTTCTCCACCTCAGAATTTCCTGTGAATCTGTCAGCTCTTGCTACTGAAAGGAAATAGTTCTTGGTAAAGTCTCAGCTCCATCACAATTAGAACAAGCAATCCAATTGACTTCATTTGGGGTAGAATTTCATCCTTAAATTCCAGACTATTTCTTCGGAGAAATTGCATAAGAAGTGCACAATTTAGACTAGTTTCATGCATAGAACACTGTAGAAGAAGAGTACATTTCTCAGTGCTTAATTGCATCAAGGAAAAGAGGATAGTTAGGTAAGTAAATACATAAAACTGTTTAGATGGCAGAAAAGGGAAAGACGAATAAAAGACCCAGTCACAGACAGAAAAGATTGGTTTGTGTTCATTTCATTTCCATTAATAAGAAATTACTATTACTAGGTTGTCTTCTTTCAATTTCTCAAAAGGAAGCATAACCTTTCTTCATGTTTTGCTCCCCATGTACACTGTGCATTTGCAAGCGCACACAGTCCACTGCCTCCTGCTTGCTCTCCAGCCTGGCAGGTATCTCTGCTCTCAGCTGACACAGTATTGCTGTTTGGCCAGCTGGCAGAGCACATTTCTACCTGGGACCACAGCCCCTCGAGGGACCATGAGCTCATCTTTAAACTGTAGCTCCACTAGCGATCTAACTCAATAATTTATGCTTATTAATAATGCATCTCAATGAATCATTACTCCTTTAAATTTTAAAACAATTGGTTTAGCATTTTTAACGTTTATGTGCCATCGATGAATGACTCTCTTATTTATTCCAGCTATGGATATTCTGGATTATAATAACAAAGATGCTGGCTCTTAGTGGAGAAGAACAAGGTTCTGAGGGGAGGTCAGAATGGTAATTAGCTAGAATAAAAGAGGGTGGAA
This sequence comes from Edolisoma coerulescens, assembly GCA_013397115.1. Taxonomy (NCBI): domain Eukaryota; kingdom Metazoa; phylum Chordata; class Aves; order Passeriformes; family Campephagidae; genus Edolisoma; species Edolisoma coerulescens. Next base: position 528,778 of record VWZW01005387.1, on the reverse strand, counting down.
TAGAGCTGCACGTAATCATTGTAAAAGCTGGAGTTCGAAAAATGAAAGGAGATATTTTATCCTGTTTATACCAAGCCCCCATGCCAGTATCAGTGCAGTTCCTCAGTCTGTGAAGAGCTAAGATATTTGTAAGACAAAGAAATTAGATCTATTATGTTATAACATTATGCCAAAGGTGATGACAATAATACATCTGGTCAGCAGCTGACTGAACTGCAACACTTCTGAACTCTCCTTACAAGCACCACATGAGTTACAAAGCCATTATATCTACGGGTGCACACCATAAGACACTATGAGTCATGTATCTTGAACAGCACAACTCATAAATTAGCCATATGACCATCCAAAGCTCTTAGCTGCTATACCATCACTAATACAAACAGCTGCTTCCTCTGAGTCAATAGTGTTTTTAAATTCTGTCCCTTGGTGACGCTTCTGAAATCCAGTGGAACAATCTTCTGCACAAGCCCAGTGTATGAAAACAAAGGAGCAAGTCGTCTGTAGAGCAGACACATAAGCTGAAAATGTCACATATAGGAAACTCACAGTAGGTTAATTGTCCAGCCAACTACCCTGTAATTAAAGTTCTGGAAAGCAGTATATATGTTCCAAAAATATCTCTCAGCAGTTCTGGACAAAGACAGACAAACCTAAAAGTGTACCCTGTTTGCAATATGTCTGTTTTACTTATTAGGAAAAGAAATGCTAATTTTCCAGAAGCATAACTGATAATTAAGATATGAGGAATCGTAGACAAATACTGGACTATATGCCCTTTTTTAATTTTTACTTTGCACAGGATGGCATGTGCAAATACTTCGGGCAAAATTTAGACCTAGTATAAATGCTTTGAGCAATAAAAAGAACTACAGTTTGCATGTTTCTTTATCAGCCCAAAAGCCTATATATAATGATTTCTAATAACTCTTGCAAGCCCAGAATTTTATAGTCTCCCCATCACAATTCCTCAATTCAAGCTTGTCCCCCAGGTCCCTGTATCTGTAGCATCCAAGCCAGCATCCAGACAATCTCTAAATCATATAAAACATCCTTCCCAAAATGCTGTAAGACCTAGCCCTGGAAGAACAGGACAGCACACTAACCTTTGTGCTTATAAATCCCAAATGTGACAGAGTAGCTCTTGCACCAATATATTTTTCTCATGCCTTACTCTATAGAGGAACATGTCTGAAGGAACAGTCGTGACTCCTACATCCTAAGAGTTGTTCCCCTTCCTTAGGCCAACCTTTTAGTTTGATTTTTATCCATTTTCTTAGATTCTGTGAGGAAAGAAAAAAAAAGTTTTGTTTAGCTAGGCAGAACTCAGTATTTTGTAGTTATCATATTGTTGCATTTTTCTCTTCAGGTTAAACTTCATTTTTTAATTAAAAATCCAAACAAACAAATTTAAAAAAAACAAACAAACACCAAAAAAACCCACACCAAGAAACCAGTAAAAAAGTGTTGTTTAGAATGTTCCAGTTAGCTGACAAAATTAAGATCTTACAGTAGCCTTATGTTTGTCTTCCAAAAAGTCTGCTCAAATGCTCTTTTACCTATCAATATTCTTTTAAACAAAAAACCGTTTTAGCCCAGTCAAAACAAGTTGTGTTATAATTATCTAAGTAGATCATTCTGAATGTGTAAGCCTACTTCACTGGCCTGTTGCTTTTATAATACTTTAAGAGCACAATCACTGATGGTGGAAAAAGTCTGGGGAGAAAAGGGTTCAGGAAAGGCACTTGGCCAAAAAACATGACTTCCAGCTGAGACCCACAGCATCTCTCTGGGAGCCTTATGACAGCAGCTTTCAGAGCCACAGAATACATTTGATTGTAGACTTTTATTTGGATGCAAATGCTAAAGTTATTTGAAACAATTGTTTAATATATTTAAATATATGACCAGGGAGCTTTTTTATTATTCGCCAGGAATAATGTCAACTGTTTTACTCGATGCACGGATCTCAGTGGAGCAAGGGATTGTAAGTCAGTTTAGAGACTGAATAGATATAAACCACAGAATTCCAATTCAGCTAAGTACTAAATCACAATAGATCTTGAACTCTGAATTAAATTAAGGTTGTGCTATCTAATAAGTATGCAGATTATTATCTATTTGTAATCTGCAAATACATCACCAGTTATATCTCACTGAGTACTGGGTGAACAAAGTGGGAGTGCTTGGTAAGTACCAATAAAAGCTGAAAATTTAATAAAGTATTATTTGCTCCATAAAGAAGAGAGAAGTAGACAAACAGGATTTAGTCTGAATCACAACAGAGACAATATATAAGATGTTTTAGGAACTAAATAGAAAGAAAATCTCCATTCAGTTGGAAAACTTATGTCCTTTGTGTTATTTAATAATCCAGCACCGTTTCAGAAAGCTAAATGCTGAGCCCCAAGCTGGCTGGAGACCACTTATGTATTCTAGATTGACTGAGAATCAGTTTCTGATGTCAGGTTCAGGTCTCTGCTAGACATATGTCTGTGCCTCTGACAGTCATTTGCAGAGAGAGATCTTTCAGTGGCAGCAAGGGAAGGCACAAACTCTGCCCAGGTATATTATAATTATATGCATTTGGAAACATCGAACTTGTAAAACAACAGCATAGATTTAATGAAAGATAAAAAAAGGAAACGGAAAAATAGTACAGCATGAGGCTTTAAATGATTTTACACAACTCCTGGTATGTGGGCAAAAAAATTTCCTACTGGCTACATGAAAATCGTGCCTCAGGTTCTGTCACTGGGTGCAGAGCACGTCAGGCTGCTCCACGTAAGGAATGAGTACCCTACAGCATTTCAGCTCCTCCAATTACCCTGTAACTTAATCTTACTTATATGCTATCTTGCTCCCCTAAAAACAAGCTTAACAGTTCCCAGCAGCTATCCAAAGCCAGGTGGACACTTGCACAACACGGCGTAAAAAAAAAAGCAGTCTGGTGCAATGATTAGATTAGTCACATTATTTCTTTGGAAGCTCTGAATGCCTCAGACACGTACCATCCTGCCCAACATGCTGGAGTGGAACATGGTAATGCGTAACACCTCAGACATTTTTCTTTCTTTGAAAGCCAAACATTCTTCATTTCAGTTCAAAAGTGAACTCTATAAGATTTGTCAAAAGACTAAAGACCCTTCCATAATCCTCCTGGGATCTTTTCCATTTCCTCTTATTATCTGTCCTGATACATGTACATCAGTCCTGAATCCACTGGGTTTTGTGTTCCTTAGGTAAAAACTCATCTGAGTCAAGCAAGCAGTGTATTTGTATTCTTCAGCCGTATTCTGGATGTTATGGTAGTTAAATCATCTGTTATTCATATTCATGCAGTCAGGTTTTTTATGGCCCCAAAAGAATTTATTTACATTACAACGACTTCTGTAATAAGTATCCAGCTCAAAAGACCAAATGTCTCACGGCTGTTTCTTGCATAGAGAATATCATTGCAGTATGGATTTTCTATAACACGTCCATTAATTAACAGTAAATTACAATGCAGCACCTATATAAAAGATGTTGAATATCCCACAAATTCATTTTTATTATTGTTATTACACTGAATGTTAAATGAATTTAGAAATACAGGACCTTTTAAGTGTTGACAGATGTCTTTGATCAGTGTTTATCCTTTTTGGTACAATTTAATCAGAGATCATATGTTAATATGCAGCTGGAGAAAACTACCTTTCAGACACAACAAGCCTGAGAAGAGTTTCCAGCTGCCATTGCATATACCAGACCTGTAATTACCAATCACCACAGAATAAATTTTAAAAAGCAAACCACTTCATCTCGAATACACGCAAAGTGACTGTAGGCTAAAACTTAACACAATGAGATGGATCTGTTCTTATTTAATTGCAACTGATGTGCTCTTTTTAGTCTGCTACTAACCAAAGTTATTCCCCTCAGTTTGTGCTCAGTCTTTTCAGCAATACATTTCAAAAGAACCCCTCTGAGTCCCAAACAAATAATTCTTAAAACTCCCTCCTGATCCTCCATATGGACAATAAAATTTTACTCTCCAAGAAAGTTTGCAATGACTTTTCAAAATCTATCAGTCCTACATTACCTCAATTAAATAAGGGATCTGATGAGTCTCCCTGAAGGAATGTTTTTGCAATTCTGATTTCTGTGCATGGGGCGTTGATTGGTTCTGAGTGGCTGCGGGTAATTTCTTGTGCTGTCAATTTGAATCACTGGAGTCTAGTGCCATATTGTACTCGGGAGAAGACCTATGGCATTATCTTTGGACTGTACCTATACCAGCCAAACTCTATAAATAACATCCTGGGTTTTATAAGCTGTAGTAACTTATAATCAGTTGATAACAAGATGCACATATTCAGGTAGACTGTAAAAATTAAATTCTTGCCAATAACTTTAAAAAATAAATTCTGTCTGAAGAACATCTGCATCAATTCAGAGAACAAAACATTTTACATACTTAGTCTCTTCTGAAATTGAGATTCCTGTGATACGAAGCCCACTTGTGAGCCACTATATTTCACACAAACTTTTCTTTTTCCCCATTTATAGTGTGTACTTTTATCTTTGAAGTGAAGGTGTTCTGTGTTAGTCATGAAGGTCTGTGTTGCATTTGAATTTTTCTTAGGCACAGTTTCCTGTGAATTGACATAATCTTTATTCTTTGATTTCTTGAGTCACTTGATAAATAGCATACTTAGGAAATGTTACCACCCAAGAATACTACCTATTTTGTCAAATTTCCTGCTGCATTTCTGAATTTCAGTTGATTGTTTCCAAGGATCAGCATGTAATGCATAGCTATTTCTTTTATCTATTTTGTAATGCATAGCTATTTCTTTTATCTACTTTGGCCAGTATTAAAGCAATTCACACAGTAATTAGCCACCCCTTGTAGCATTTTTTGAGGCAAGTATCCTCTGTCAAAATGGGTCTTTTGCTGCTTTATCCAGGTTGATGGCAGAGAACTTTGACAGAAGGATTTCTTCAAGACTAACCTGAGTAATATAGATTTCTTTCACTCCTGGGAGTACAATTCGTATGATTTGTTGCCTCCATTTTCCACCTTTGAAGTCTTGTACTGCCAAGTGGGCTGGCTTCATGCAGAAGGAAAGGGTTTTGGATAGTTCATAATCTTCTCCAGGTATTCTCAGACCCTCGTTAGAAGCAGAATCAGAACATGAGAGCTGAGTCTATGAGAAAAAAATCCACTAGACAGGTGGTCGAATCCCACATGAGACATTTATTATTTTCTGCAAAGATCTGTGCTGAGTAAAGAACAGACCTTACCAGTGAAGGGAAACACGCCTCTGAATATTAATCTTAAGTAAAACAAAAAAATTTTCTTTTATGAAATATCTCTGAATATCTCTGGAAAATGATTTATCTTGGAAGGAGGGAAGGAGGGAAGGAAGGAAGGAAGGAAGGAAGGAAGGAAGGAAGGAAGGAAGGAAGGTAGTGTGTGAATGCTACTCAGGAGCTCTGATACCAACTTATAGTAAGTAGTACCTTTTTGAAAGGTAAAGTACAAGAATTCATTATGACGTGTTCCAAAGACAGAGATGAAAATACTGAAACCCTTTGCCAGTGAAGACAAATGTGCAGCCTGAGTACTACAAGTTTAATCCATTCCTATACTAGCTTGAATTGCACTGTAATGCACTTGGATATTGAGCACCAAACAGGATTTTTCCGTGTATTGGAAGTGACAACAGAAGGAGATAGCTGTATATATTCAAGTGTCACTGGAACAGATAGTCAAAGGAACTGGGAGTATATATACACAGTCCTTTAAGATGACTGATTTTGAACCCTGAGGAAAATGGATTGCTTCTAGAGAGTCAATGAAAGGTCACTCTATCTTTCTGAGAAAACTTTGCAATACTGGGGTTCATCATTTTTACTACAAAATATTTAAGGGTCTATAAATAATACTTTAAAAAGCCCTAGAAATAGGTGCTTTACATTTTTGCTCTCTCTAGGAATACAAAAATGCAATCTCTGGGGACAGCTCAAGAAAAAAGAATTAAAGATCAAATTAAAGGAGAAAAAAGTGGGAGTGCAGAATCAGCAACCTAAGTTTTAGAAATAAGTCTGAAGAATATGAAAAAGGGACTTAGAGCATCATTGCCAGGAAGAAAAAGGAAAACAAATGTCACAGGTTAGACTGAAGATGAGTTTCTTTTCTTCGATCTTCCCTAGAAAGGTTAACTGTGAGCAGAATTAAAAAAAAATATTTTTAATGAAGAGGTAGCATTCCAGCCAGAAGGAGAGAAGGACAAGTTAAATAACATTTAAATAAGATCAATGTGTTCAAGTTGGCAAAACTTGACGAAATCCATCTGAGAACTAGCCAAAGCAATTTCTGAGCCATAGTCAATTATATTTGAAAATTCATGTAAGACCAATAAGGTCCCAGATGAGCAGAATAAATGTAGAACCTATCCTTTAAAAGGGAAAATGAGAACTCAGAGATCAGTCAACATAACTTTTTTCCACTGAAGTATTTTTAAAAAAATATTTACAATCAGATATCTAGATGATAGCATGGCAATATAAAAAGCTAACATGGTTTTGCCACAACAGACTAACCTTTATTCCTTCCCTGACAGGGAAAATGAGCTAGCATGTAGGCAGAAACATGATTTAGTACAGCTAATGATTTAGCACAGCTTTTGGTACACAATATTTTCCTGTAATACTTTCTAATCGAGATGAGAATTTTTGGTTTAGGTGTTATTGTCATTAATGGGAACACAACTGGTTGGAAGATTACTCTTTAAAGTGTTATTGGTATTTCACTATCATATTTGAGGCACATCAAAGAAGAATTCTCCAGCAATCCATCCAGAACTCGACTATTGCCAGGACCCAAGGCCACTATTTTCAGTAATGGAGGAGGAACTGGGCAATATGCTTGCAAAATATGCAAATGTCATAGAAATGTGGAAGACTGCAAAGATTTTCTAAGAATACCAGAGAATCTTAACACACTAGAATCTGATAGTGAGAAAATTTTCATTGAGGTAAATGCAGTTATGGAAGGGGAACAGAATGGCCAGTGCATTCACCTATTCAAGCAGTAGTGCTGCAAGACACGATCTGAAGTGTGTATTGGATGAGAATTACCAACTCATGGTTCGTTTAGGAAAAAAAAAAGACAGCACTCTTCCAAGGATGCAGTAAAATGCAAGAATCACTTATTCTGTACTAGTGAGAGTTCAGACAGAATTTTGAGTTTAGTTTTTATTACCTCAGTCTATAAAAAAATAAGGAAATAAAGGAGAATCTGAAAAAGAGAGAGGACGCTAAAACACTTTGTAAGTGTGGCATATTGGAAAGCTGTTGAGAGGATTGAGTGTATTTCACCTAGACAAAAAGATTCATCAGTCCTCCACAAATTATGGAAATTTATTACTAACAGTATAGTAATCAATCTCTGTCCAGAAAAGATGAACAATAAGAAAACTGCTCTATAAAGTAACAGCAACCAAGAATGAAGTTGTACTCTATAAAAGTCTTTCAAAAAGTAACTCTGGGAGTGGCTATCTAAGTATATTGGGCAACATCTACACAACCTCTTACTCTTTGTGACTTAAAATCAGTAAACATCTGGAAGAACTGAATTCCCAGTTCTCCAGGATTAGTACAAGCAGAATCAAGTGTGATGTCATTCATTCAGTCAGAGAAAAAGGAGTCTGGGCTTAGCAGGTCCTTTGTGAATTGCCTTGTAAAAGGCATTTGAAAAGCACACAAATAGTTTTTGGATCTTCTTTGATGTAAATATTCTCCACTGAGGTTCTTAGAAAGTGAAATAGTGTTGACTCAATTAAACAATCTCCTGTTTCAAGATACCTAAGTGGTTTCAAAATTGAGTATGATCTTTCTTTGCTGTTATAAATAGACAAAAATCCATTACAGCTGGTTTTCCTTCAGTTTATTTTCACTCATTAGATGAGTTTCATTCTAAATGCTTCATAATTCATCAAAGGTGAATTTTTGTCTGCTGCAAGTATGTTAGTATGTGTGAGACAAAAAGCAAATTATAGTTCATGTGTCTACTCCCAATTAACATAATCAGGATAGCCTTCAAAAGAAGGAAAATTGTGACAATCCTAGTAAGAGAAGCAATTTTCCTCAAACTCTTTACAATACCAAACACCAGTTTCTGATGGGCAGTTAGTTATTGCTGCCAGGACTTAAATTTTCCTGGGAATTCTTTGGTGTCTTTTGCATCAGATGCTGAAAACACACAATTTTGAATACAGCAATGTACATGCTAAATAGGTTCTTTAACCTTCATTGCACTGTGAGCTGGCCATGACAGCTGCTGAACCTTTCCATTGGAGTCATAACAAGAGAGCTGTGAAGAAATTCTAAGCATGTAGTAGAGTGGAAGGAAAGCAGTGACGGATTGAGAGTGGTGCTGATACAGAAGCCATGATGGATATATAAGTGTAAAAGTGTATACTTATGTCTCTTTTAAATTCCATAAGAAGCACTAGTTTGGAACAATTGCAGTTATGAAGATTTTCTTAGTCCAAACAGTGGCTGGTCAGTGCATTCAGCTGAAAAATTTTACAACGGAGAGAAGAAAATATTTTGGAAATAAATTTTGTACCTTTAGAGGAATTCAAAATCAAGGGATAAAAAAACCAGAAATTATCTAGGGAACAGAGTTAAGAGTTGTTTCACTCAGTTTATACTGGCACAAACTTTAAAGCTATCAAATAATAAGTACTTCTATTTATTAATTCTGAGTTAGATTTGATATTATACCGAGTGCTGTAGGAAGCACAGTTCCTGAAAGCCTGCATAGCATCTGCCAATTTTCCTTCCCTCCCCCTCCTAAAAAAGGGCAGTGAAATGTCACTGCTTGAAGTCTTTCCCAAGACCCCAGGAAATCACTGAGACAGTTACCCGATACTTATGTCCATCTCCAGTTACAATGAGTTACCTCAGAGGAGGCAGTGCATTTCTGAATGGAGTTTGCAGTAGTTACCCTTCCTCCAGCAGAATATGCATTAGGAAGCCTGCTTAGCTGGAGAGGAGTTATTTCCTGCTAATGATTATTGCACATGATCCTGTTTTGACAGAGCAAGATCACCCATTTCTGACAAGTAAACTTAAATGTCAATGTTCAATCTCCTATGCTAAGCCTGAGCACAATTCTTAATACACCAAACCTGATGAAGGAAACAAGGAGGATCCGTGCAAACTGCCAGCAGAGCCCTGCAGCTGTTCTTGTCTGATTATTCTACTTTGGCATCAGCCCATTGTTACAAATTTCTAACTGCCTGTGATGGGCAGGCCACTGCGCAGAACGGGCTGCTCTCGAGTGGCCAGTCTGAGAAGAACACGACCAACTTACAGCTCATATGGTTCTCAAAAACTATGGAAGTCAGGCAGTGCCTGATGTATTTTGGATGCCACTGTACTTCAAGACATGCTATAATAGCTTTTCCAGCAGAAATACAGTACATCGCTAATGAATCCCACAGTGCTTATCTCACAATAACTGGGCACACCGCTCAGTAACCTGATCAGCAAACCCCCAGTACAGTAGTTAATTCTGAAGAAAAGAGATCCAAAAAAAAGAGAGGTACATTCTGTCTTCTTAACTCCATGGAAAGATAGCACATTTGAATGATAGTTTTAATTAAATTACATGAGTTTAACAAGACTGGGCAGTTTCAGGGAAGAAAACACATTCTTTGAGGCTTTTAAAATGCTTTCATTCCTTTTTTTCATGAAGAATGTCTTTAGCTGTGCAACATCCTAAAGTAATCTAGTTTCTAAAGCTGTCAATCTAATAAGGGTTTGTTTTTTTTGGGTTTTTTTGCCATTGATAACATGACATTTGATGGAAGAAGGTTGTAATTAAATCGTTCATGTAAATGAAGTACAATTTTTTTTTTTTAACTTTAAAAATTAAAATCTGACAGCAGTTATGTAACATGTATCTCTGGACACTGTTTTACCTGTACTACTGTTAATATTCTTTCCTGCAAAAAGTTTTCTTTTACAAGGGTTTTATTACAAACTTAAAAGGAAAAAATAAGGAAACAACTATTGGGGAAAAATAAAAGTTTGTTAAAGTTTTGATTCCAAAAAACAAACAAGTAGGAAATGTTTGGGGTTTTTTTCAGACGGGTTATAATTGTTGAGAAGAAAATCAACAAATTGATAAAAAGCCATGATGATGACTAAGTGCCTAGAACATTTTTCATAGGAGAGGCTGGGAGATCTGGCACTGTACAGGATGAAGAAGAGAAAGGATTGGGGGATCTTATTAATGTGTACACATATCTGACTGAAAGGAATGAAGAGTGAGCCAATGGTGAACAGGGGCAGGCCTAAGGGCAATAGCAGCAAATTAGAAAACTTGAAAGTCCATCTGAACACAAGGAAAAAAAGTCATCGTGAGAGTGTAAAATGTTCACAGTAAAAATTTCTGGAACTGGTTGCCCAGAGAGATTATGGAGTCTCCATTCATGGGGATATTCAAATCCAACTGGATATGGCCCTGGGTAGCCTGCTTTAGGTGGCCATGCTTGAAGAGTGGCGAGTTGTACTACAAGATCTCAACACATTTCTTCCAGTCTAAACAGTTCTGTGATTCTGTAATTCAGGTACAAGTCATAAAAACTGCAGGAAAAGGGATTCAGGGCTGTTTCTTGGGAAGACTGGATAACTGCTGCAGAAGATGTCCTACTGACATACCACAGAGGGGCAAGGACATGATTAAACACAAATACCAGAGTTAAGAAAGAGAATTAATTGCTCCAAAGTTCTTGAGGCATCTGACAGTTCTGGCAGTATAGGAATTTCCAAAGATAGGAGAAAAATCTTTTCCTGATACAAATAAACAGTTTCAGCCAAGTCAAAAAATTTACTTTAGAATCATAGAATTATTAATGTTAGAAAATACCTCCAAGATCATCAAGTCCAACTGTTGATGGAATACCACCATGTTCACTAAACTGTATGATGAAGTGTCACATCTACTCATTTTTTTAACACCTCCAGGGATTGTGACTCCATCACTTCCAATGCTTAACCACTCTTTCAGTGGAAAGAAATTTTTCCCTGATATCCAGCCTGAACCTTCCCAGTTCAATTTGAGGCCATTTTTCCTTGTTCTGTTGCTAGATGCCTGGGAAAAGATAGCCTTTAGATTACATCACTTGTACATCTGACCAGTAAGAGTTCTTCTAATAGCAAGAAATGAAAAATTATTAATATTTCATTAACTCAAATTTTTGAAGGGTTTTCATCTGAGTGCAGAAACCCTCCTACTTTGAAGTCAATGGGCAGTGAAATATTTCAGGTCTACTTTCAAGCAGAAACAGTAGAACTGATACATAAAATATTCACAAATACTTAATATTGTGATATCTTCTGCATAAAATTGATATATTTGCAGTTTGCATGCTATTTGTTAGCTTTATAGATCATCCAATTAATTAAGAGAGAGAAAATACTGCATTGTGCAACCATGCAATAGCTGAGCTAAAGATAGATCACTAACAATCTAAACAGGAAGAATTATATTAATGAGAAAGACTGCAGTAGTTTTAAAACAAAAATTGATTTAAGTTTAGAAAACTTTTATAGATTGGCTAAAAGGATGGACTCTGACCTTATTCGTAACACAGAGATAAATATAAAATCAGAAGAATGAAGGTAATAATGTAGAGGAAATTTATGCTGAAGCACAAATGAACAGATTTAAAGAACAAGAGATTGGTAAATTCTCTTGATAAATTCAAGGTTTTATGGATTTCAAACTTAAAATATTCCACTCCACTGAGAATCTTCTACTGAAAATTTACTTTTTTTCTGATGGGGCTAGCAATGTTCATCACACTGAAGTCATGAAAAGAGTATGGAAAAGGAATGAAGAAATTTGTCAAAGAAAATGGTTCTCCTGGCAGGGACAGAAAGAAGACAATTAAATTTACAATATCAAACCAACCAGGATGCTCATCTGAAAACACAGATAACTTAAAGTAAATAAAGGAAATAGAGAGGGGGGGGTATGTTGGGAACACATGCTGGCTCTACAGATAAGATTTTTTTTCCCCTGGTAGTTTGCACTGCCTGTTTGCCCTTCCTCTCACTGTAATAGAATTATATATCTGGAAATAGCTTTAAAGTCAAGGGCAATAATGGGGCTTCAGAGGCAAGGAGAAACTGTCAAAGAGCTTAGTGTCTGCTACAATCACTCTCTGCATTAGACTTTTATTTAAGCATGAGAACTGATGCTATCTCCATCAAGGTAAGCAAACTCAGTCTTACAGCAGAAATATGAATCAGAAAACACTGTCCATTTTAATTATTCAGGTTTCTTCCCCATGGTTCTTCCTGTCTGATTCCCTATGTGGAAAAGTGATATTTTGTAAAATGCTTATGTATTGTATTTTAACTTACAAGTGCCCAATTTTATGGACTTCTGGCATGGGACTGTAGGGCTTTGTTTGTCATTTTGGATGTATTGTAGCAAAGCAGGATGATGTTTGCCAACAGTAGAAACCTGACACTTGTCAAAGGAGGTAATTGTAAGCAGGATAAATGGAAGCTGGGCTAATACCAATAAAGAATGTGTAGGATATAGACTGAGAAAATTTTCTCACTGTGTGAACCAAAAAATATTTGGACAGGTTGACTGGGGTATTCACAGAGTAATGCTTGGAGTTTCTTATCTGTTGAAATTCAGAACAGATTATCAAAATTTGCATTGAAGAAATTGAGCAGATAACAGTTTTCTGTTATTTTATCCTTTCATGATTTCTATGAAGATAGAGACTAATGAGAGAGGTTATATGTTCACATACCCTCTCTGCTGCTACAACACTGCCTTGTGTGCTGTGCTGCAGGTGCTTTCTCCCATGCCTGAGCTTCATGGTCCTTGACGTGGGCTTTCCAAGAGAGAGCATTCCCGGAAATTCCAAATTTGAGCATAACTTCAAGAACATCAGGTGAAAGATGCTGAACTAAAGAGAAGTACTCATGTTAATATACATCATGTCAGAGTGCTATGTGGGATAGGGTCTCCTTGGGGACTAACATTTGCAGGGCCTGCCCAGGGTGGCAGGGCAGGGCCAAGTAGCCCATTCCATTCCACTGCTCCAGCCAAGGTGCAGGACAGCCAGGGGGCAGCCCCAACCTCAAGGATCAAGCACTTCCCTGGGGACAGGGGTGGGACAGCGCTGGCCTGGGATGTTAGTCCATGTGGAGAGCTGGAGGCTTGAGATAACCTGGAGCTGCAATTGTCTGAATTACAATCGTCTGTAATTACAGAAAGAGTTTTATCAATTATTTGATAAAGTATTATAATCATGCTATTTATTGAGTTTTTCTGAAAATTATTGTACAAGGACAATTGAAACTGGGTGGGACAAAGAGTAGGGATAATTACTTCTTGCAAAGCTTCCTTTCTGCCAACAACCCATTTGCTGTAGTGGTAAAAATTCCTTAGTGGACATTGTTTTAATAAAATGCATAATACACATGTAGCAGAAATAATTTCTTGGTACACAAATTGAGGTAAAGAACCCAATTCTAGTGAACAAGACATTTTCTCATCTATATTTATATATAATGTACACTGGCTGATCAATGCTCCTGGGTATAATTTCACCAATGAAAAAAAAAGGAAAGATAAATCATAAATTGGATTGCTAAATTGGAAGAGAGTGGATCTAGAATAGTTTTTAGGAATAAAGTCTGTATTCTGAGGGTGGTGAAACACTGGAACAGGTTTCCCAGAAAGGCTGTGGATGCTCTGTCCATGAAAGTGTTCAAGGCCAAGTTGAATGGGACAACCTGGTCTAGTGGAAGGTATCTGTGCCCAAGGCTTTGGGACTCGGTACGAAATATTCAAAAACGTCCCTTCCAACTCAAACCATTCTATGATTTTATGACAAATGACAGCTGCTGTTTCTGTTGTAGAAGTGGGAAAAGCAGAACAGCAAAACTATGTTATAAATATATTTACATATATTTAAATATCACCTTGAAAAATTAAAAAAAATAGAAAGAAGATGCTTTTCTAAGCTAAAACTTGATGGTTTTGGTGGATTTATTATGTTTGTTTAACATTCATCCTGGTTTTGCTTGTTCTCCCTGTTCAAATGTAAGTTATGATATCTCTCAGTAACTCCAGTCAAATATCAGTCCTTTATTATTTTTGCTTATATAAACTATTAGTAAACAGCACATACCTTGTTCTAGAGATGAAAGTGCTTAGAAACTTCAGTCTAGGGCCTTGTTTACACAAGGAAGTTAGTTTCAGTACAAATCAATATGTATCAGTTTTATCTGAATAATCTGTTTTATATTCACAGTTAGATAGTATTTCCCAACTTTATCTTGAATTTTAATTTCTGCTTTAAAAAAAAATCTATACCTATACTTCAAAATCAGTAATTCACTGTAAGATTTGGGTTGATGCATCTCTACAGAGAGTGGAAACAAGAACAGGTAGCCTGGGAGGAATACAGAAAAGTTGTCTGAGCAGCCAGGGATCAGGTGAGGAAAGTTGAAGCCCTGATAGAATTAAACCTGACCAGGGATGTCAAGGGCAACAAGGAAAGATACTATATGTATATCTGTAATAAAATAAAGATTTGGGAAAGTGTGGGATCTCTCCAGAAGGAAACGGGAGACCATGTTACCTGGGATATGAAGAAGGCTGAGGTACTCAAAGACTTTTTTGACTTGGTCTTCACCAGCAAGTGGATGTGGCTTTGAGCAGCCTAGTCTAGTGGAAGGTGTCCCTGCCCATGGCAGCGGGTTGGAACTAGATGATCTTTAAAGGTCCTTCCAATCCAAACCGTTCTGATTCAATTTTGAATTAATACTTTGAAACTGTTCTTACCATACTCCCAATTCAAATTGCTAATTTCTTGTTCTCTCATGTTTCATTTTTATCCTGATAGTGCAACTCTGTCCTGCCTAAAGGCTTGTGCACACAGTAAGCTCAATGATAGTAAAGGTCTTTTGCAACCTAAATGATTCTATGGTTCTACAATCCACTTGTGACCCTAACTTGAAAGCAAGTTAATAGACTCCGAGTTTGCTCCTGTGTTGATATTATGTGTCTATGTGCAACCCTATCAAGAAATCATGAAGTATCTCACCTCATGAGAGAGAGCAAGTTCAATTCATCTTACCTCTTGCCACTGGGTTGTCCACACCTATACATTTCCAGCAGAAAAATGAAGAAGAAAGGTATTTCCTGGGACACATGATGGTACAGCCATGAGAAAACTTTAAAGGCAAACACCAGCCTCTCAGTCATGTTTCCAACACATACACATGCTCTGAAAAACTCAAATAAAAATCTTCCCAATACATCACCACAGTGCATGCCTGCACATGCAACACCATCCAGTGAACAAGACAAGATTGCCTTGCAAGGTCAAGCTCTCCTCAATGCACTGCCCATACCTCCAAAGGAGCAGCTTTGGATCTGCCATGTAACCACAGGGACAGGAATGTCACATCGTTAAACAAGACACCTTATATTGCTTTTATTCTCAGAATATGAAATAAGGAAATCTTTGTCCATGGTAATAGCTATGGGGAGATGTGTTTAGTAAATACTAAGATATTACATTGGGTGGCAGAATTATCAGTCCCTGGGTAGTAAGCCTTTCAGATCTTTGCTGGCTGAATACCACATATCATGCACTGTAGATACAGATATCTGATAGGTTGCTAATTTTTCACCATCTGGGAGATTGATTATTAGCTTTCAAATAATGATGCTCACATGTTTCTGAATACAGAGGGAAAACTGTCTGATCGACACAAACTCTGCAGTTCAAAAAGTGAGTTCAATGACTGGCTCCTGAAATAAACAGCTTTAAGACCTCTAGCTCTCTCTGGTCATCCCGAGTGTGCAGCACTCCCCTGATGCATGAAGCTGAGAAAGGAATTTCAAGAGAAAGCAGATGAAGATGCCTAGTGCACCCTTTTTTTCTGCGTCTATGCATCCTTAACAGTAAGGAACTTAATTTTGTTTCTAAAGCACATAACTTGAACAATTGCCAAAACACCTGAAATTTTCATTTCATAGTAGTAATCATTGGGATAATAGTGCTCAGCTGTGCATCCAGTCTGACAACAGTATGAAGACGTTTCCAAAACACAAAAATTTGCAAATAGTGTTGCAACAAGGCAACTATACAACAGAGCAGAAGCAATGATGGGACTGATTCCATGGTCTCAGATTTCAGCCTATTCCACAATGTTTCCTATAATCCAGAATGATAAAAATCTGCTAAATCCCCACTGCCTAGCAACAGAGCATTGACCCCAGGTATCTGCTGAGAGCATGGTGCCTTGATTGTGAATTAAAATCAATCAGAAAAAAACCTCACAGCTTTGGGCAGTGTGTTTCAGAAAATGAGCTGCTTAAATCCCATTACAGCAAACACTGTTGAAATATAACATATTAAAGAAAAATACTTTGTTTAACTTCCTTGTGTGTTCAAGAATGACTTAAAAGACAGACCGCTGGGGCAGATGAAGCAGATATGAAGTTTTCTTAAGGGCTGGAGGGTGAGGAAACCTAAACCATAAAGCTCAGAAGAAAACACTCTCTTTTAGCTTACTTTTTCTACAATTTCTGCCGGGCACTACCATTGTCATGACTGAGGTGGGATTTAAATGAGAAGATGGTAGATCTAAACATTTTCATCAAAAGTGTGGCATCCATTTGGATAGATTTTGAAGTGCAAGAAGCTAATTTTAATGTTTAAAATTATAAATGGTTTCAGATACAGTGACATGGAGAACAGTCACCTTGCAATACTGTTCAGCATTGACAACAAAGATCAGTGCAATATCTAAATCCTGGTGGAAGAAAGGGACCTACTGGCAGATTTTTTCCAACTTGCATCCATGAGCTGCCATTCTGTTTACTACAATGACAAATAATTATTATAAGGTTTATTGGAGGTAGAATGCACCCACAATATTCTAAGTGTCTATAAACTGGGAAAAAAGTCGTATCTGTCCTGAAAAGCTTATAGGGGGTGCCATTTGTGACAGGAAAGAGTCACATTGGCAAGGTAGTAAACTAGTGGTTTACCATGTTTTGGGGAAGACAGCTTCTTTATGAGCCTACAACAAGCATTTACAAATAGAGAAAGTCAGACCTGGGAGCAGAGCTCAGGAAAATTATTCTCTGGAAGAAAGATGGAGGTGGTAAGAAAATGAATATGCTAGAATAGAAAAAGGCTTCTGGTTTAATATGCAGAGGTTTCCCACAGTGGAAATAAGCTAAGAAAGTTCCTCTCATTTATCTATTATACTGTGGCAACAAGTACACTGTTAGAAAACAAGTACAGGGAAATCAGTATCATGTCCCTTCCCCTCCCTGTTCCTTTTAGGTATCAGGAATATAAGAGAAAACATTCCAGGCAGAGCATCTGCTGAGATTACCTTTTCTCTGGTCCTTGTGTGGAGCTCACATATGTGACTATTTGTATTCTTTCCCTCCCCCAAGTCCTTCCATTGCAGAAATTCAATTGCCAGGGACACTACAAACCTTAATTGTAAAGTTTGTTATTTTAAGTCTTATATAATTTGGCAGTTTTTCCTGAATCTTGTCAGATCTCTTTTTGAGTGTTTACATATGGACCTAATAAATGCTATAGATAGCTGAGACTGGATCTAAAACTATATGCCCTGTAGCTGGAATCCACAGCATGCCACAGAAAGCTGCAAGAAAACACACCTCATTTCTCTTCATATATTTTCTTCTCTAAAATATAGTCTCCTTGGATTAAAAAAAAAAAATAAAAAATATATTGTTTTAATTCTACTGTCAGATCATTAATAGAAAATGTCAACTTTTTATCAACTTACTTAGTCAATACATCCAACATTTAAAAAAATTTCAGCTCAGTTTGTTAGGAGTGCTAATAACACAAAGGGTTCAATCCTCATTAGGGTTATTTATTTAAGAGTTGGACGAGATGATCCTTGTGGGTCCTTTCCAAATCAGAGTATTCTGTGAATCTGTGAATTTTACCTAACTTAGGTAGGAGAAAATTTTCTTATGGTGGAGGCACAATTTCAGCATAATGAATGACTACAGAAGTACAATCAGTCATACCCTAAAGTCTAGAGAGTGTTTCTCTTTAGAAATTTTACCTGCCATCTTCAAGATACCTAGAATGAGGCAAATTCAAATAGTACTTAAGAAATAAAAATATATTTTCTTTAAAGACACAGAATCAAGAATAAAGAGTTTATATTCTTTATCCTAAAGCATGCAATTTTGCTCTGTTGCTGCTTATGAAATCTACAGACTTCCATTCCTAATTCACTCTTTTTGCTATGCTGTCAACTAACATGAAGAAAATTATTCTTTTTTGCCATTACCCACATGAAGACAGGAACTCCTTGGATCACAAAAAAATAATGAATATATTATAAAAAATGTTTCAGTGTGAGTTTTTGCCTTCAAATGTTCATTTTGAACATCACGTATGTCCAGCACAACAGTTCTAGACACACATGAAAATGCAGTGAAATGTTTAAGGATAAGAAATGGAACTGTATACTCTTTATAGGATAAGAAAATACAGTTTGATTGATCAAGAATGTAAGCAGATCATGAATGTGATGTGAATAATTAGATCTATAACTGGAAGAGTTCTAGTGTAGCATTTTTCTCACAAACACTTTGTACTTCAGAAGTAAAGTAGCCTAGACTAGTAATTCTTCACAGTTCCAGTACCAAGCTAGAAATTGTTGTGTTCATAGTTCAGAGACATGCTATTTCACTTGCATCTTACTGTGTATTTCTCAGGTTTTCCCTTTATTCTGGTTTTAAACAGCTTACCTACTCCAGATCTTACTCTAAAGTCATATTCCCAAACATGCTTAATAAAAATTTTTGGACCAATACAGATTTTTTTTCTGTATATAGCTGAATTACATTTTAATATTAACTTTGATTCCAAGTTACCTACTGTCTCTACCTACTCATATACTGGTTGTCAGTATATGAGATCAAAAATGGAATGGAGGCTTGTAATATATTAGTAATGAGTTGTGTAATTCATTTACACGCCTAGTCATGAAAAGATTGATTTTGAAACTTCACTATCAACTCAGGTTAAAAATTCTCAATTTCTTCCTTAAGGAAGAAAGCTTAAATCTTGGTATTCAATTTTTCATTTTACTACTTACTGAATTAAATGAAAATATGGTAAAACCTTAACTTGATAGAGCAACAGTAAACCAAGCACTGATGTATATCTAACAATTATACCAGAAATAAAGAAACAGGAAAACTTTTTCAAAAATAAGATCCCAAAGTCTGTGTCTACATTTTTTTCCATCTCCAAATTTTTCTAAAGACCTAAGTTAACAGTTTAAAGGTAAATCAATCATACAGATAATTGTTGGCCCATATACCTTTTAGCTTGTGCAAGACTTGAATAGTAGATGAAAAAGGACATAGCTCTAGGAAAGTCTGAAGAAATCAATTTTGTTTTCATTCCCTTTGGAGGCCCTGTGATGTTCTGCACTATATGTAAATCTATGCTAAAATACTGATATTCATTCTTGGTTTCAACTATTTTATTACACATCAATTGAAATTATATTTTCTGCTTGACAAGGGAATCACTTTGCTTATCCCAGCAATCTCAAAGCTGGAAAAAAAAAAAAACAACATTTCAGTGTCATTAAAAGAGATTTCCACAGAGGAAGATGTATTTAATTGTTACTCACTAGCCTCTGGGATGGAGACATCTTGCTCTAAAGTTATGACATTTATGATGTTGACAATATAGCTAAGTCAGGGAACCTGAACACTAGATTGGCAGAGAACAGCAGGACAGAACACAAAATGATGGACAAGGAAAGCCATCCTGGCCACAGGATTTCAAAAATTCTCTGGCTGTCAATGCAGTAAACAGGCTTCCCTCACACTCTAACAGAGGGCAAGATTTTGGGGTATGACAATTACTTTAAGGAGAAAACCACATGTAAGTTATCTTACACTACTGAGCCTTCATCTACATCTATGCTAGAAGTTAAGCGGTGCCAGGACCTGTCCTGGACACCATGGCAGTCTGTGTACTTGCACTGTGAGAACAGTCCCTGGGACCCTTTTGGGTCTGATGCAAATGACGGTAACCCAAAAATCCCTGGGCATGGTAAAGACTTGGCATAGACTAGGGGCTGTTCCCAGTAAGCAGTTTACATGAGGCCGTGCTGTTTTACGAGTCGGTTGGCATTACAGACACAGTTCCATGCCAGTTGGCCTCCATGCCAGAGATGACATCCTGGTCCCATTTACTTCCCTATTACCGACCTAGCCCTCATGCTCATTAGCTATACCCACTTGCTATGACCATAGCTGTTATGTGGTATGTCCTAACTTGGAAAGAGTAACAGCACTCAGTAAAGATGTAGAATGTGAAAGGCTTTTCTATTATGAACTAACATAATTCTTTTTCTATAATGTTCAGTTAAAAAATGCAAGCGACGTGACTGTGTCCTTATTTGTTAACTTAACTTCTTTGAAATAAATTTTCTGGTGTAAGTCTGTTCGCTCCCCCAACTTATTAGGAAATGTCATGATTTTCCCAAATTTAGCTAAGTATACCCATAAAAAGTGCCTGGTAATTTCTGTTAATAGTATTTGGGTCACCTCCTAAATGCCAGAAAGATTCTGTTTTCTGAAATTCATATATATCAATTCAGATAAGAAATAATAAAAAATAAAAATAAAAATAAAAATAAAAATAAAATAAAAATAAAAATAAAAATAAAAATAAAAATAAAAATAAAAATAAAAATAAAAACAAAAAATAAAAATAAAAATAAAAATAAAAATAATAAATGTACTGGAAACAAACAATAAAAAAAAAACCACCTCCACACGAAAACCCAAAACAACACAACAAATCAAATCAACATGGCAATTAGAAAATCTTAGTCAAAATCGTTCTTTTGGACTGAAGTTGCTTAAGCTTAAGCTGCAGACAGCTCTTTCCTCACTAATGTAAAACCATTATCATAGAGCTGGAGATATTTAGCACTTCTTGTTCCAGCACTGAAAAAACTTGATTTCATAGGAAGCAGCTGGCTCTACATGAGACTCAAATGTGAAAAAGACAGTTAGGAAAAAAGGGTTTCAAAGTATTCAATATGAAAAGTGTTTCTTTCTAGACTTGGTGAACCTCCAGCTGTTATGCTGAGCAGATCAACTGTTTTCCCATGAAGGTTGATTTATAGAACAGGAATGAATGATCATTGATTTTGCTCCTTGAAAGGACATATTTGCCCCCCAGACAATTATTCTTTTACATGATCATGTTGAACTCAAGAGGAAAGAGCAAAATTACTAGTCTGAATCCTGCCATAAAACCTGACTACAACTTGAGGCAAAATTTAATGGTGTTCATCTCACTAATTACAAATTTGATATTTTTTCTTTTGCATGGATAAAGAAATCCAAAGTAGAATTAATTTGCAAAGTGCACACTTGCTGCTTTACAGTGGGCAAAATCTTTTCAGTACATTAGGCAGAGAGTTTCAAATGTTGTATTCCACTCCAGCAAGGAACCTTAGCAGATCATATCTAGTTTCTACAGAATGGCGCTCAATGTGGGACCTGCTGCTGGTCTGGACGGTCAGGACTGCTAGAGACGAGAGATCTCTTGAGGTTGGTTTTAGAGCATGAGGTTTATTGCAAAAGGCGTGGGTATAGGGGCCCTGCTTGGAGCTGCTGGCGCAGCTCGAGGCAGGGCAGAAATGCAAGAGAAGCAAGAGAGAGAGAGAGAGCAAGGGAGTAAGCGTGCAAGAGAGCGAGACTCTCATTTACAATGCTATAAATCATCTTCTGTGCTGAATATTCTAATTTCCATTAACCAATCTAATACAAGATACAAATCCTATAGCACTTACATACAGCCTATAAGAATCATTACATTACCATACTGTGTTACATTTTAAACCCTAAAAACTACTCTTTAGACCCTTTCTGCCAAGCTAGTAGGGTCTGCTCTGACCCTTGGACCTGTCTGCAAGCAGAGGGTATTGTTCAATCATAAGGGGGATTAGCCTCAGCAGCCAGATCATTGTTTTCCAGTTGTTCAGTAACTAAAGCTTGGTATCTCAAAGCTAGCTTTCATTTCAATCTCGCTTATAGTTTCCATACTCTCAGCATCTTTTGCCAGGCAATCATATTTATAAAGTTTTCCTATCTCATCTTCCTCAACAATATCTCTTGTTCCTCCCACTGCTCACAGCCACGATAACAACACATTGCAGACAGAAGGCTGGTGTAGCCTGTTAGCCAGGGATCCCTCTAATGCAAGGAAATTGCCAAGGGGAGAGAGGTGGAGAGGATAGATAGACCTGAATCAGCTCCGTCTTTTTCATCCTGTTTCCCCAGCTGAAACACCTTGAAAGCAAGGCAAAAACTGGCAGTTTTTTAACCCCTCTGATCCACAACTTTTGAAACACATTCTTCTCCCAGACATGACTGGGAGAGTCTTTGAGGCTAATCAAACTTGTGTTCTGAGTCATACTTCTACATAAAGATGGCATTATACCACATCCATCTCCTTCTGACCTCTCTGAAGTTCAAATGTAATTTAATTTTGTAGCAGAAAAGGAGCTTATTCCATTTCTCCAAATTAGAAAGTCTGTCTAGTAGTAACCTTTAATCCTATGCAAATGGTACATTGAGACAACATGCATTCATGGGACAGCACTCCCAAACTAATAAAATATTTTCCTCTGCAAAGGAATGGAAGATACCGAAGGGAACAGTCATAAAACACTCCATTTGCAATGTGTGACAGAAAAGGGTAAGACTTCACTCATGGGTAAGCCGAAATAAAAGTGTAGAGTAAGCTCAAAGATGCAGAGTAGGATGATAAAGAATATTTGTAAATTGTCTCTTATCTTCATATAATCTACCTTCTGTGGTATACATGCCAGCCGCCTTCCTGGCTGCATCTGTTCTTCACATTGTAATCCTTCTTCTGTGACTCAGGATTCTTCTGTTCCTGTATTCCAAGATTTTTTCATAGAATCATAGAATGTCTTGGCTTGAAAAGGACCTTGAAGACCATCTATTTTCAACCCCTTTCCATGGGCAGGGACACCTTTCACTAGTCAGGCTACTCAGAGCTCCACCTAACCTGGCTTTAAACACTTCCAGAGATGGGGCATCCACAACTTCTCCGGGCAGCTTGTTACTGTGCTTCACCCCCCACACAGTAAAGGTTTTTTCTACTATCTAATCTAAACCTACTCTCAGTTTGAAGCCATTTCCTCTTTTCCTGTCACTACACACCCTTGCAAAAAGTTTCTTTCCACCTTTCTTGTAGGACCCCTTCAGGTCCTGGAAGGCTTCAACTAGGTGATGTTGCAGTGCAAAAATCCACCTCCCAGTTATGGCAAGTTCCCACAGCCCCATTGGTTTGTGTAGTCCCCTCCTAGTTTTATATATAAGCCTATGCTTATGTATTTCCCCTGTTCCATATAAATTATGTTCTAGAATGTTCCCCTTTCCTCAGTACCCCATTGGTTGTCTGTATTAATCCCACCTCTGTTCTATCCCCATTGGCTGTTCCCCTGTTGACTCCTCTCATGTTCCCTTTTCCTATTGGTTGTAACGCTTCACCCCGCCTCCCTTCGTCCCAGTATAAAACACTTGCTCCTGCCCTTGTTCCNCCTTCCTTTGCTGGGGATCCCAGACCTGAATGCAGTACTCAAGGTGGGGTCAATAAGAGGAGACTAGAGAGACAGAATCTCTTCCCTCGCCCTTCTGCCCAGACTGCTTTGGATGCAGCCCAGGACACCTTTGCCNTCAGGTGAGGAAGCTGCGTCCTTGTTGGTTTTTGTGTTCCGCTCTGGCGAGGGCGCCGCAGTGCAGACCTCCGAGCTTCCATTACCTGGGCTCGCGCGCCCCAAGCAGCCGACCTGGCGGACTGCTGAGGGCATCCCAGTGGCTGGCCAGTGCTGCCACAAGGTGACCTCAAAGCCTTCTCTTCTCTGTGTTGAACAATCCCACTTCTCTCAGCCTTTCCCCGCAGAGAAAGTGCTCCATCACTCTATCTTGATGATCCTTTTCCGGACTCGCTCCAACAGGTCAGTGTCCTTCCTTTGCTGGGGATCCCAGACCTGAATGCAGTACTTAAGGTGGGGTCAATAAGAGGAGACTAGAGAGACAGAATCTCTTCCCTCGCCCTTCTGCCCAGACTGCTTTGGATGCAGCCCAGGAC
>VWZW01005387.1:478445-501195 GCA_013397115.1 Edolisoma coerulescens | reverse complement strand
CCCATGTAGTTCATTTCCAGCCACTTCATCAGCGTCTAGATTCTTATCAAGAAGGGTTGAAAGTTTCTGTAATGATGCATACCTCTGCTTCATACTCCATATTTAGAATATATGCAGCAAAGTTAAAGGAGACTGGACAGGAAAAAATCATCTAGAAATAAAACAGAACTAAAGTTTAGACAACTGTAACAAACTACAAAATAAGAATTAAGATAGTGGCTTGTCCACTGTTTGGGACATACTGAATGTCAAAATTCAGAGTAGTGTGGTTCACCAGATGGCACTGGTGGCATCAGCTAGAGAACTTTGGCTGCAGTGTTTTTACTGAACTCTCTCCTTTTTGCCAGCAATTTGCTGCTGAAAGCAACTGGCTGTTTTAGCTGCATCTGGAAGCAAACCCAGACTTAATACTAAAGCCATACGAAGACCAACAAAAATAACCAGCTGGAATTCATCTATGGAAAGCTGGAGTTATTGTATCTGTTTTTATGATGCACTGTTCAGTATTAAACATGCTAGCCTCAGGAAGGAAAAAAGTAACATGTAAGTGCACTGTCAGCAGTCTGATACTCAACCAGCACACATACTGGGATAGCAGCAAGTAGGCCTAATTCTCCAGCCTGAAGTGGAAATAAACCCAAGCAGATAAAATAAAATGTTGAGCTAATGTAGGGAAACATATGGCTAGGTATGTGGTATGGGGTATTTGTTGCATTAAAACATTTTCCCCTGAGGCAGTCTTTCTGATGGCAACTGACACGACTGGTGTTTTGACAATACTGCCTTTTCAAGAGTCTACTCAGTCCAGTGCTCAGTTCCTGGAGGAAAATGGATAACAGGTGCTAAACCCAGCTGGAGTGTTTAAACTAGCCTGGCTGGCAAAAGAAGCCTGTAGCCTAATGTTCACCATAAGAGCAGTTGGGCTCCATGGCTCAGCTCTGATTGTAGTACTGGGATCCAAACCTGATGCTGAACGAGGTACATAAGACTGCACTGAAGCTTACTATGGATCTGTGCCTATGAGATTCAATCAGAAGTAAACGGAGTGAAAGTAACAAGTAGCAAGAGAGTACAGTCATTTATAAGATGGATCATTTCAGAAAAAAAGCCAATAAAAATTGGGGGAAAAAATGGGCATTAGCAACATAGTAAAACACCTTCTTCAAAAGTTACACTCATTTAGAGACCTCTGTCATTTAATTTATATATCTGTTATTTATTTACCTTCTTAACCCTTTGATTGAAAAATGAGCAAATTGTTATATCAGCGTCATTTCGGGAGAAACCTTTAATCCTGTGCTTGAGCCACGCTGGCTACAAAGAGACATCCACACCTTTCCTGTCCACATTTCTTCTGGCAAGGGGACTTAATTTATGTTCCTGTGCCCTGAATCCTTGTGTTCACTGCCTGTGAGAGTATCAGACCACTGGGTGTTGCCAGGTCCAGGGAGCTGTAGAGGAGGAAGCATTGTACAGGGTCAGCACGGAGCTCTTCCCAGCCCACTGTCACTGCTCTAGGGGACCTGTTTGGCATCTGGGGCTCCAGCTGTTTTCTCTGCAGAGCAACGCATGAGCACATCAGTGATGGACAGATAGCTTCTGGGAGGAGTTCTGTCAGAGTGGTGCTGTGTGTAGCTAGATAGCAATAGCCACACTGAATCCCTGGATTTTGGTAGTGCTAATGCAGCCAATCAGGTTTGAAAAAAAATATTTTTGTCTGTCCTATGTTTTATATTGTATCCCACATTGCAAGTTTAATGCTAGTCTTCTTCAGTGGCTAAGACGGGATTTGCTCTTCTCTGCCTTTAGTGTATGGATCAGTTTCTGTAGTTTTCTCTTTCTCAGAAGCTCTGGAGACTGACCACAGTTATGCAGTGTAGACGGCGTTTACCATTGCTGCTAACACGTTATGCTAATTCAGTCAATGCAATGTACATGCCCCATTATGATTTCCAGATTCAAGACAGACTGCAGACTTAGGGGCAGGTGAGGGCTTTTCTTCTCAGTCTGATTACCAGGGGTCATGAAGCAGCTTTTTTCTCTTTAATCTGACCATGGTCACTACCTAAGATCGACTGGTAATGTGGTACCTTTTTTGATTTCTCCTGTTCTCTTCCTTCAAAATATTATAATTGTTACTTTTAAGTTATTCAATGCAGCTGCTGAATTTGTTACAGGCTGCTGGTCAGTGTTATGTAGTAGAAGTATTTGAAGTACAAATTCTCTGAACCCTGCAAAGGTAGAAACCTATTTCATCACTATATATGGTTTTACAGGTCTTGACAAAATAACCGGGTGGTGCCCGTACGTCAGACATTTACAGGTCTTTATATTTAGCAGAGTTCTCTGACAACCTCACTTACTTATGTCTTCTTGCAAGCTTAGTAAAAGAATCGAGTTCTGTTTTTCTGAGAAAATCTTGGGACATTCAGTGGAATGCAAACAATTTTTTCTCAGTCCTTGGAAATTGTCACCAACTAAAAACTACAGAATAGTTTCTTTCTTGAAAAACAAAAATAATCTGTTTGCCTGAGTTTGTTCTGTTATTGGTGATGTAAAAGTTAAGTAAAGACACATTCTCAGTCCTGCCTATCAGCTGTGGCTTTGATGGTGCTATAGGCAGAGCTAGCAAGTCCCATGGTAATATCTCAGGGACCCCACAGCCCCAGAGTCCAGGTATCACAGAGCATTCTTGATGGCAACAAGGTGTTGAGAAGACAACAGACACCCATCAGAAGACCCAGCTCACTGAAAAAACTGCCCACATCCCTTAAATACAAAGAGTACAGAATAGCTTACCCTTAAGCTAGGGAGTAAAAGAGGAAGCTGATTTTTTTTCAGATCTTAAAGATATTTACATAGGAGCAAGTCATCTGGACTTTTTATTTTACCCTGATCCCTCAAAATCTGACCAAAGCTTTGGTTGTCACTCTTTTTCCAGAATCTATGCTATATTGGTTTTAGTGATAACACACTGCCTCTTCTGTAATGGAAAATTTGTTTCAGCTTCTATATCTTGAGTAGAGGGATAATTCAGGGAGAAATAGGGACAAAAATGGATACTTGTCTTTCAGTATCTGCCTATACCTATTAGTAATCTTAAAAACAAAACCAGTCCACAACCTCTTAAATCTTGGATTGATGATGACAGTTTCTTGCAAGTATCTATTTCTTATGGCAGAATATCCAGCAAGATTGGATATGGGTGGAAACTTGCAAGACAGGGGTTTTTTTATGACAGGTGTAAATATGCTTCCTTCCCTTAAGTGCTCACAAATATCACAGTAAAACATGTTGACAAGTTCAACAGGACCGTATTTATGCTAGGGTGATAAAAATACAGCTTATCAAGTGCCATAAAGCCAGGTGCACACTTCTTTGGAGAAAAGAATGCCAAGACAGTGTGAGTCAAACTGATCAATGAGGTCTTCTGTTCAGAATCAGCTCAAAAGGAAAGGATACTGCAGTAGTTTTTTGTTCTCCAAGCTGGGGAACTGCCAAAAGAGCATCTTTTTTCCCCCCCAATGCATCAGCAACAGCAACATAGCCATTTTAAATTACTCCAAACCATTGTTAAATCTCTACCAATGTGTCCAAAATAATTTTCTCCAATCTGTTTTCAGCTGCCCTTTTGAAGTCACAGCAGCACCATAGAGGTGAAAACCTCTAACTCCTGCTTGTGCTCCTGTGAGTCGTGCAATGCTTCAAGGTGTTCATTTTCCTGAGAAAGTATTTCAATTTGCCACTTAAAGTTAAGACATATTTACCACCAAATTGCTGGAGCCAGAATTGAGTTTCTTCAACAGCTGATGTCCCTAGCAATCTAATCATGGAATTAAAACTGTCACCAATATTGCAGGCTTTCATTCTGCTAAGGATTTCTTCATAGTATTTGCTGTTAAAACACTGCAGAGCCACTAGATATTTTATTGATTTTTTTCTTTTAAAATCACACTATGCAAACACAAAGACCTTAGTCTTAATCTTTAAAACAAGTAATTTCAGTCACTGAATTAAAAAAAGTATTTTGAGGAATGCCAGCCTTTTTTAGTAACAACCCACAACCTGCAGGTCAGAAACAGCTTCACGTATTTCCTCGAAAATATCCACATTGTCAAAAAAGGAAAAAAATGGTACTGAATGTCAATGACCACGAAAGTTAACAGCAGGATTTCTTTAAATGCAACTGTCTAAAAATTCAAGGACTAGGCTAATAGACCCTTTTATTTGTACTTGTAGGAGAAGATACTTGTTTTACTGCATAGTGCGGGTGGCTATAAATCACACCCAGTGGTCAGTAGTGGAGAGCCCTTAGGCCATTGATGTTAAGCGGGTGACTGATTTTGCCTGTAGGACATGCATCTGTCCGTGTTCTACTGTCACAACACTGTTCAGGCAGTAAAACACATGTTTTTTAAATGTCATAAGAGACCTGGTTGCTCCCACCCAGGCCTGTGTAAAGTCCCAGTGTACTCGTGAGCAAGGCAGAGGCTGAGCACCACAAAAGACTGAGTATGGAAATGAGTTTTATATATCAGACGACATGAAAGTGGTGGCAAAGGCATTCATGTTAATCACAAGATTTCCATTGCCTACATTTCTGGAGGATGCAGATATTCAATTTCTAAGCAGTAAGACATTAAAAGGGAAGGCACTGAAGGATTCTGAAATCTATGTTCTTTCTTAACCATTTTCCTTTTCCAGAAAATCTTTTACCAACTGCATTAGCCACAAAGCAATACTTGCAACTACTGCTATTTTGATTAGTTTTTGTAAGTCAACAAGAGAATAAGTAAATAACACAAGCAAATATATTTCTCCACTTACTTGATTTGGAAGTTTTTTAGGTCACATCTGCTCCCATCGGCTTCTACCATGTTCAGATACTAAACCATCTGGGACATATTGAGAAAGATATACACAAGGGAATTCTTACAGAGGAATATCATAAAGTGGGTCACTCACTAAACCTCTTCAGTGGAAAACTAAGCAGAAATGGGCCTGAATGATAGAGGAGCATGAAATATGTTTGGATGAGTGGCACTGCATCAGAGTGGGGATCTGAAGGTAGGAATGTGCAGAAAGCATAGCTTGCAACCTCGTGTAAGTAATTACACTGACTCAAAAGCGGGGTGGGGGCAAGTTTTCTACTTATTTCTTATTTCTCATGGACTTTCAGTTTTAATTGTTGCCTCATTCTCCCCTTCCCTTTTTTGTAGATAAAATTTGAAGATTTTTTTCCTTGCTACCTATAAGGTAGATGGATATTCACAGCAAACTAACATTTAAAACTGCCTTCCTTGTCATAGCAAACTGTTGCAGATAGAGTTGTTCACTTCCCTGCAAGAGAGCAGCAACAGTAAACTTCAATGATATTAAAAAGTTCAGTGGTAAATTCAACAGTGTTTTAACAAGATTTGATGGCAAGGTACACTCTATTATTTACTGCACAGAGGACAGGGACAGACGAAACTCTTGGGGAGACCCTTCCATTGAGTTTCCATTGAGGTTTAGAAAGGATCCTATTTCTTTCTAAACTATCTCTCAGAGGAGAGTTTGGGTGTGTCTGGATTCAGATTTCATACCAGACTAGGTCAAGTATTGTTTATGTTTATAAATTATCATTTATGTCTAAACAATTATTTATACACAATCAATCCTTTATATCGCTTGGCTAAGATTTCAAAGTTTCAGCATGCTTGGTCAACAGTTCACCTACGAAGTACTGATGTGATAAGGAGTCTCTCAAACATGAGCAGTAATCTGGAGAAGCATAGGGACCCCCTTCCCTACTCAAGGGCAGGTCCAGCTGGGCACCCCACTGCCGTGCAGGAGAGCACACTGTCATTCCAACACTGACAATTGCACAACAGATAATATACTTTTTTTGTTCAATAACAAAGATAGTGTTTAATCCCCAGGACTTTCTCAGTCTTTAAGATACAAGACAATTAAGAGTATTAACAAATATGACAGATAAATATAAAAAGCCCAAAATTAGGGGAAAAAGAGATATAACTACTGCCTGCCAATTTGTTCCATGTTTTCAACAGCCATCAATCTGAAATGTCAATCTGAAATGAATTATTGGGAATCAAGCAAGAAAGACAAGCCACACAAAATTTTGAATGTGTTAGGCCTTAAACTAAGATACTGTTTTCAGTTCAAATACTCTCATAATAATCCTTGTTCATCTTTATTTATCATGCATGTTCAATAACAGAAAACAAAAGAAGAATGTCATTATATTAGGTACCAGATATGTCAGGAGATGGTATCCTACTGTATTGCTGTAACAATTTAGAAAAAATTATGTCTCTAAAGTGACATCTTATTTTTAAAAAAGGCACTGTGATATGGGGCTAGTGAAGGATATCAAAGAAAGTGACTTTATGAACAGCAAAACTTAGGTATAGATTATAAGGTGGGACCACTGCCACCAAGTGGAAGCAAGATCTGTGTCAGTTCACATCAGAGGTCGATTGCATTCCAGGCTGTGTCATCCACCAGTCAGCATGTTTCAAAAGCTAGTCCAAGTTTTAGACAACTGCAAACAGACTATCCCTTGGGGCATAAATACAGGAAAACTGTAAACAGTCTGTCTCTTGGGGTATAGATATGGGATATGGGATTCCCCAAAATTCTGTCAATAGGGAGTTTATTTGCATAGGCAGACACATATATATTTAGTTGAGCAAGTGTAACTGCCTTTCATTATCATATAATTAGTTTTATAATCCTCCTCATTTTTTGGTTTTTATTTCTTCCTGCAATGAGTAGGTCTGATTAGATATTAAGCATGTTAAATAATACTTTTGACCAATTTTATTCTCCTTCTCCTTAGAACTTCATCGAGTTCCATTTCTTGCACTAGAAAAATGCTCACAACATATATTAAATTTTTCATTTCAATTTGCATTAATCACTGCATTGGTCAGAATTACATTGCCTTTGTTAACATACCACCCATTCACATTGTTAGGAATGGTTTTGCTCATGTTCATCTGTAGAAATTTTGGGTTCTAACTAGAATAACTTGGGAAAATGTATATTACTGTACTGTGTGCTGCTGTAGACTCTCTTTTTCATCTTGGATGAATGACCTACTCTACTAAATTCATCACTTCTGTCAGCATTCATCCTCTATAAATTGGGAATAAAATTTCCCCATATTAGAATGGTTGATACCAGGATAAAATTTCTAAGTGGCAGTGAAATGTTGAGGGCCCTTTTAGTAGGCAAGGATTTGGAAAATCAGTTGCATAAAATGAATCAACTAATGAAGACAGGTATTTGGTAGATGGACAGATGAACTCATAGACCTCAATATAATTTTCCTTATCAAACTCATTAACTTCTTTCCCCACGAAGCTAGCACTGCAAAAATAGGACCGTTATCTAAATCAGTTTTTAAAAAAAACATCAGAAATTAACATGATTATGTTCAGGAGCACAGATGTATTTTCTTGTCTAAAACTAAAAAAATACTTATGCACTATTGGTACATGCACACCACATCTCGCTGAAACATTTTGTGTATGTCTAAGCTGTGACAGTATTTTGATTCAGACCTGCTCAGGGAGTTAATTCATTCATGGATAATCACCATTCCCTGCAGGTTGATCTACTCATTTCATGTTAAAGAGAGGGTCACTCTACAAATACACAGCATTAATCCCTTTTTATTCCTTGCAGGATCTGTTAAGAGCTGCAAATACCAGTGAGCTGAAATATTTGAGTAGATTATGCTTTTTTACCCTTCCAAATCTTTTAAGTTGTAGTTGTAAGGAAAGCGCCTTTCTTTGAAGAGACTGCAGAGGTTCTTCTACTGGGTAGAGTTGTTCTGTGAAACTTTTTCGCAATTAACTCTGCATATGGAGCCATCACCTTAAACATCTGCATTAGAGAAAGTAAAGTGACAGAAAATGTCTCCAATATGGAGTTAAAGGGGTCAGGGTGGAATAATTCTCTTTGTATGCATGTCTAAACAGTTACCTTTTTTGTGTGTTTAGAAAAGACTCTAGGGATAGAAATTAGATTGAATTTTTTCCTTACTTTTTCAGACATTCTTTCTAACTAGAGCTTTCCCTGGAAAGCTTATTATTTAAAGTGAAATAATGGGCTGAATGTGAAATAAACTTCTTCTAAAGCTACAGTGTATGCACCACTTTTCCACCCAGTGTGGGTTGACCAGTACATAGAAATTTATCAAAAGTCATACAATATTTTTCCCTTATAGCCCTCCATTTTTAGGGGAACTGTAATCACTAGAGAATTTGAGAAAAAACATGGAAATATAAAAATGCAAGTCTCACCACAGGCTTCAAAGAAACAAGGATGGATTATTTTTAGCTTGCATTCTAAGCTAAGTCTGTGTGATAATCATTATTCCTAACAGTTTCAGATATTTGCAAAATTGGAACTGGAAATGACCCCAAGAGATTCCACCCTTCTACTTCTGGACAGTACTAGCTATGCCTGCAGCAGTCCTGATGGATGTCCTGAAAAAAAGGGAGTGAGGAATATTCTCTATATTCTCCTTCTCAGCCAGGCGAGTTTTCACTGATCTTGCCATTTAGAAATTTTTTCAACTTGATTCAGCTAGGTTAATTGCTATTATATCTTGTCTAATTTAATATTGGGCACTGTGAAAAAATTCTTCGCCGCTGACATTTTAAATACTTGTAAACTAGCATCATTTTTCTAGACAGTCCAGTCCCAGTTACTCCACTTCCTTCTTAGAGCTAGTGTATGTTAGATCTCAGCACATCATGGATGCTTTGTGTTTGACTCTGGGCTAACATGCATCTGAACACAGAGCTCTAGCTGATGTCTAACTGTGCTGGGCAGAGCAGGCTTGCAGTGTGTACTGAGCTGTTTAATATGCTTTGAATCCAATCCTATTTCTTAGCTATCTTGACAGAATCCTGGTTCTGTTAACCCATGGACAGTCTGTCCAGGAGAGACGAGAATTGCAAGGATCCTTAGACCCTTTTCCTCAACACTAGTTACTTGTTTTATCATTCTCATTTCTGATATTTTCATTGATTTTTTCCTAAAATTAGAATTTGGACCTTTTTTTCTTTGGATTGAATTCCAGGTTGGTTTTTTTACCATATAATTTTTTTGGTTGTTAGGATATTCTGCTTTCTAGTTCTGCAGCATCCTCACGTCTGTTTCTCATCAGGGTCAAGGGCAGATTTCATGAGAAATCTTTCCATTCTGTGTACCAAGATATTAATGAAACATCAAGGACAGATATGTCTGGATCCCTCCTAACCAAGCTTTTCTTCTTTTGTAGAGAGCTTGAGTACGTTCTGTGGCCTCACAGCACCCAGCCTCTTGAATGGAAAGACAAACAAGAGGTATATGTTTTAGCTCAAAACTGTTAAATTTCTTACCATCAATCTGTCATGTTCTTTTCCAGTTTAAAAATGCTGTCACTTAAACACAAAATGCACACTCCATATAGTTATTGAGTATGCTTTTCCAAATTGCACATACTTCTCATCTTAGTCAGAAGTGTTGGGAATTCTATTGTGTAGACATGTTTTAAATTTTCCCAAAATTTTCAATTTTTAGATTCACTGGAAACGGTTGACTATTTTCCACATAGTAATAATTTCAGTAATCTCTCAGCAGCTTTTTGAAAATACACGTATGAAAGCAAGCGAATTTCCACACAATGAGTTTTTTCTGACTGTACAGAGATACATTACTACATTGTGGTTTAGGATCATAAAATGCCCTTTAGTGATAAATCTAGTGATAATCTCCCCCTTTATTGTAAGAATTTTACTTTATGCTAAATCACTAATTAGATTCTTTGTCATGAAAATTTAACAATTGCGAACTGCATAGTTTTCACATTGCTTTTGCATTCACCACCCTACATGCATATTTTAATTTTTCATTTTTCAGAAGGCAGTAACTATCCTATTAATATTACATTAAACATGAGTGTTCTACGAGCTTTTAGGAACACATTACCCTTGTTCTTGGGCAATAGACTCCAGGGGCATATGCAGAAAATGAGCCTCTCTTCAATATTGTTTTCCTGTTCTCATACAAAAGTTTGTTTTCCAGGAAGTAGTGCTAAAACTCACTTGGGATTGCTAAAAAGCCTCACTTTTGATCCCCAAAGGACAGAAGACGAGTTTGTAGTTCATGAAAAAGAGAGGTACTTGTGTTGTACAGAGTAGGGATATAATGCTTTCAGAAAGCTAACTCACAGCCCTGTAGAAAGAGGTTGACCATAACACATCAGTTTCTCCAGGAGGAGGCTGTGGGAAACCCTATTGAAAGCCTTGAAGAAATGTGGGTAGACAATGTCCACTGCTCACCCCACACTCACTGAGCAGGTTACTTTGTCACAGAAGGTAACTAGGTTTGTCAAGCACGATTTGCCTTGGGTGAATCCATGTGGTTTTTCCCAATCTTGGGCTTCATCTGACCTGGGATAGCTCCCAGGAGGATTCATTTAATAACTTTCCCAGGGACTGAAATAAGATTGATGGGTCCATAATCTCCTGGCTCATCCTTTGGGGATCCTCCATTTTTCAACCTAAAGACTAGGTGGACACTGGTAAACTCCTCCAGGTCTTCATAGGGTACCTTGGAATACGCCTAGGACTTCCTAATCCCTTACATTACTTAGTGGATAGCCAAACCTGCTGACACCTGCCATTTTACTAAATGAGTTGCATGGATTCATGGTCATGTCACTTGCAGAACATGATTTAATAGATGTTGCCAGATGGCAAATTCTGAAGAACAGCCTCTCCAAAAGGCTGGTGGTATTTCTGCTTCCTTTAACTCTATCAAGTATCAGTGGTTATATCATTGCTACAAAGTGAGAAGACAGGCTCCACTCCTTATTCCTCAATTTCCTGTTGCTCAGGTGGATAGTGTTAACTACTGCCAGTGTTTTATTCTAGGCTGATTTTAATCCAGATGTACCATCATGGCTGTGACCACTTTTACCACCTAGATGGAGAGCTGTGTTCCTTTTTTCATTCTATGTTTTGCCAGGAGATGCTGAAAAACTGAAACTATATCTGAGAAGTCATCTTGGGAAATCTTGATTAAATTCAAATAGGAGAGGAAGGAATTGAAGCCAAGTCTCAGATGACCTAAGTTCTTATTTGTCAGTAACCTCCTATTCCGTTTGCCATAGCCAGTTCCATGAAAGTATTTGGGGTTAAGGTTGTTAAGTAAAGTCAAATGTCTTTCTGTGGCCTGATTTAGTTCCTAATCATTCAGGAGAAACTAGCTGTGGAAGAACACGTACCTCTTCCTCATTTTTGGCAGAGAAACCTGAGTATCCTAGTGTTCTAGCCTTCTTAAAGGAGATTTAAGCTGCAAGTCCTTTCTGCCATTTACAAAGGTGTGTATTCACAGCAGGACTGCCGAAACTTGAAAATTCCACCTATTTAGATAAGAACTATATATTCAGACATCTGCAGAATTTCAGAGTTGTTACCCTAAGTGTTGAGAACTGCGGCGCTCAGTAATACAATACATATGGTGCTTCTCCATTTCATAAAAGGTCTTTCTCTATTTCAAAACTGTAGCTAATTAGCTACTTTCTGATTAAATTCGTTTCAGGGGAAAATGTTACTTAGCCCAGTATGCTTTGTCAGAAATATATTGTTTAACAAAAGCTGATATGGAGCAAGGCAGTTTCCCCACAGTTTCCTGGACTGCCTCAGTATCCCATATTTTCAGAAAGATCTGCAGCGCGCACTGAGATAATGGTATGATGACTTCAGTTTTCCCATTCCCAAGACATCTTCCAGTAGCCACAGGTCCCAGCAGGTTAGAGACTCAGGTTAGAGACCTGGAGGTCCTGATGTCCCTTCTCTACTGTTGTTACTCTGGTGTTTTTCAGAAAAGACCTCCATATAGGCTCTTTCAAGACCAGGATCCAGGGATTTCTGACTCCACCTATCCAGAGGTGAGGTGCCCAAGTCCCAACATCAATGGCTTGGGTGCACTTAGCCATGCCAGAGGTCTCAGTTGATCTACCATGGAGCCGGGATTTAACGAGAGACACAAACCATATGATCCTAGTCCACTGTTTAGTGACATCACTGTTCTTGTAAAGTTTAATTCTACAAATAGCAGAAATGAGCAACAGACAGAAACTTCAATTTCAGTGAGCATACACACACCAATAGTCATATCTGAAACAGTGTATCAGCATTTTCTGACACAAAAATTTCATCCAAATTTCTAGCTCCCAGGGAAATTAGGAAAATCTTTTGTCTAGATTATTTTCTTTATTCAGCTTAGACCAGAAGAAATTGAACAAATAAATGTGACAGAAAATTTTGCCTCACTCTAGCATCATCTCCTTGAACTGTATCTGAAGCCTAGACTCATAAAGTTTCTCAAAGCTATAAACAGAATTGACTGCTCTATTTGGATGCATTTTTAAGTGTATAAAACACATTCTTTAAAGGCATTCTAAAAGCCAGATTACTCAGGAAATGACAGGTTTTGTTTTGCAACATTTTATACATACACATTAGAAGGCTGTGCCACTTCAAATGAGAAGTGACAGTGCAATTAAAATACAGTTTTAAAATAACTTTTTCTCATGAAAGAGAAAGAAATAATGAAAGAAATAATAAACCTGACCTCTCCTGTTTAAAAAACATTAATTTACAATTCTGTACTCTTATACTCATTGTTTCAAAATAATGAAAGTTTCCAATTGCATATTCCAGAAGAGTGAAAGCATTTTTCTACTTTTAGGTTGATTATATTCACTTGAAAGAATATGAGGTGGTTATATGTTCTGAAAACCACAAATCAGAGTCAGCATATGGAATGATGTGTCTGTGGTGAAGGAAAAATACAAATGTGCTATAATTTTTTTGTGTGTGTTAAAAATACAACAGACCTTAAAATCAGATTGCATTTACTAAAAAAGAAACCAAAAATCAGTAGCTTGATTGAAAGGCATAAGTTTTCCTTTTATTCTATAATGCTACTGTAAAATAATCTATTTAGCTATTTTATTTCTCAAATTGCAAACCAGATTTTTTTATACCAAAACAAAACAGAAAATCATATCAGTTAATAACTGTATTTTTTTAATGCCAGAAATTAAAAACTCACTAGAAAGAAAAAAATTGCCACATTTTGTACAGTGTTAGAAGGCGAGTTTGTTCGGCAGCCAAGACGTGCAGCTCCCATCTGCAAAAAATGTGCAATCAAATCCTCCTCCATAAGTTATGATGAAAAGAATTATCACAATATCATGATTGAATACTAGACCTTCAAAAAATGTATTTTATTGTACAAGAGTCAATTAATTACGAGGGTTTTTTTCGAAATGTTGATGATCTGTCACTTTACAGCACAAGGCTTCATTCAGGCTGCTCTATTGGATGTTCCTCCTTTCTGCCTTGCAAGCAGAATTCAGCTTGTAATTCAGCCACTCTTCTAAAGCTTTAACAGACCAAACAGAAGGTGACTCCCCATCCCTGTGGCACAGCTAACCTAAGGGAAAGTCTTTTCGACTTGAGAATTCGTTGACAATATCAACAACTGTTGTAGTTAAACTTAATCCTGTTTATTATTTTGACTTCATAAAAAATCTAATACTTCTAGGAAATTGAAATTTCCTCCTGAAATTTAAACATTTTTTCAGTATCTTTGGTGTTGGAAGTCTGATGGACTGGAGCAGTGTCTGTCATATGGATGAATATAGCCTCATTGGTTTGCCTGCTCTAACTTCTATCCAGTGTATCTACTTCTATTTTTTAGCTCTTATGCAATAGCTTACTTAAAAATACTTTGAAGCAGGGACCATCTTCTGCTCTGGCATTAGTACTCATCTCTAATACACTTGAGGCCATACTCAGACTCTCTTTTCCAGAGAGTCTGTTGCTGAAATTATTCTTACGTCTATTCAAAGTCTGGGAAGCTTAACACTAGGCAGCCTGACTAACACTAGGCAGTCTGATTTGTTTAGCACTCTCTTGAACCTAAATGCCAACACAACTGTAGATGAGCTTAACAGAGCTATTTGCAAAGGAATTAATTGAAGAGTTCAGTAAGAGAATGGTACAAGGTACTTTGCATCTGGAGACAATGATAACAGAAAAAAAATGCAAAATGCCTTCTTTATGTAGTATAAAATCTGTTTTTAAAGGAATATGTGTTTTACTCATTTATTAGCTACAGAATGAGATGATTGTTAAACAAATTTATAAGTCATTTATATATTATTTAAAGACTGAAAAACCAAAAAAGAGAGGAACTATTATCTTTTGAAGATGATACCTTTTTTCTCACTTTTTCAATCATCAATTTATGGGTAAGCCTAATGCCATAAAAGAATAAGCTGAAGGGAATAGATATAAGATTCATTACAGCTCCAAAACTGGTGGGCTCTCAGATGGCATGCAAGGAAATACAAAAACATACAAGGGAATTGGACACGGTATTTGTTGATACTTTGAGCTATGTGAAGGTTTTCCTAAGTAGGTGCTATTCAGAAGAGTTACACTGAGAGTCACTGATCAAAAGAATCAGTAACATTTAGCATGCTAAATGCCTAATGCAGTATCATTCATGGCAGAAGCACTGGATCAAATCTACACTTCAGTAAATCACATGAGAATCTGGTGCAATCAGAGGAAGGTGACGCTCCTGAGTATATTCCACGTCAGGCCTCTCTATAAAGCAACTAAGCTGTGGATAGGTGTGAAAAAACTTGTCACCATTCTGAAAAGCAAGCACAACTGCTAGGTTCATTTTTATGTGTCCCGAGAATTCTGGGGTAGACAATGAAATCAGCATGATTTAAAAAAATCATCTCATACTGATCCAGTGTAAGGCAACAAAGGTACCCTTAGCTGAAACAGTCAATCTATTTTTCTATTACTTTCTCACACTATTGCCTATGTCCAAGAATTTTACTGCTGATGTTACTTTGGGGATTTTTGTTCACTTTGTGTTTGAACTGTGGCAAGTGCTGAGACACAGGGCTCAAAATTCATTCCAAATGAAATGGAAAGGATCTTGGTGTGTGTGTCCTTTAAAAGATCTTTCAAGATTCATGGGGTATACACCGAAACACAAGTACTAATACTAGCTCACTCAAGCAGACTCAATTACAAACAAATCAATCCTTCAGTGTGAAGAGAGTTGCTGTGCATTATAATGAGCGGTTTCTTAGAAAGAGTAAAAACATGGAAAGATAAGAAATGAGTAACCAGTATTTAGCCCAAACAGAAAAGCAGTACCAAGTGGAAAGAGTAGGTAATAAATATCAAACCAATGATGAGACAAAAAAGCTGAAACCCTTTGACAAGGCAAAAAAAAAATAGTTCAAAAACAATGGCATGTGTCTATCTAGGAGATACATATTAGCCAAACCTGAGTTCCATATATATTGTCAAAGCATAATCACCTACCAAACTAAACTGTTCAGTCACTGGTTTTAATAGGCTCATTCTGAACAATAGTGTTTCAAGTTGTGCTGGCATTTGGAGTCAGTGATGGTATCTGAAATGCGGCACAGGTATAATCCATGAAGCATCCTGCAGTCTCGACCCCCAGAGGTATGTTAATCCTCTCCCTGCCAGTGCTACCAGGTTTCCTTTCAAGAGGAAACAGACTATAGGAGATAGACTCTGATACCTGAGCCTTGTCACAGCATGCATTCAGGAAATGTCCTTGGCCCCACAGGTTTAACATGTCCAGTGGATAGTGGAGAATGAACTTTAGGAAGCTGATCTGTATCATAGCTCCAGATCTATTCAATGATGGGCACTGTAAGGGTGATACGGAGTTGCTCAGACCTGTTTTTTCTTTCTTAGTCAGTGTAATGTTTTCTGTGTTTCAAGACTTGAAATTGTGTTATCCCAAGGCAGTTCACAGAAATGTCACCACATTATTTCAGTATCACTGTTCCTACTCAGACATCAATACGTCTGCTAACTGTGATGAAACTCTGTCCTCATGCTGGGAGTGTTCTGTTTTTCTCTACACCTTGTTTCATCTCAGATCACGGAGTGTAATAGCATTTCACCTTGTCTGTAGGGAAAACAATAAAGATAATACCTCGGTGATGAATAGCTAGAGAGCACAGCAAGGACAGCACAGAGGCCCAGTACACCTGGCAGCGGTCGCAGTTTCTGTGTTACCATGCCAGAGAGGAGAAACCTGAGAGCCTTTGTCAGGTGGGAGTGAGTATTCTCTTTTACCACTTGTCTGGCAAGGGTGGAGGAACCAGACCCACTTATGCCCACTGCCCATGAGTACCCATGTGCGTGTTCTGCTGCTCAGTCATTAGACACAGTCACAGTAAGCATGACTTACACACACTAAACATAATAAAGTATGGAGCCATGCTGGAAATGCAAAAAGAAGGAATGTCCCTTACTTGAGATCGGAAAGCTAATTTCAGCAGGCCTTTTCTTGGGGGTTCAGTGTACACTTGTTTTCATTTGTTTAGGTAGCTCCAAGAGAAAAGTAGCGTAACTTACAAGTTTGCTAGCAACAAGGGTCTCTCCTACCAGCATGTGCTGTGACATTGGAAACTCCAGACTCAGTCTAAACTCCACTGAGCTATCACCAGCAGGTTCTCTGGAGGAGGCAACCAGTAAGTGCTGAAGCCCACAGCAGAGTCAATAGAGGCTGACAATACACTAGTATCTGCACTCATGGGTGTGTATTCCTTTTCCCCAAGATTTTCGTTTTGGGGTAAAGTAAAACCTACAGCTCCCAGATAGCATACCTGACTATAGAACTTTTAATCATTTGCTTTTCTCTTCCAGGCTTTTTAGTGCTTTTTATCCTTTGTTTCTGGCCCAGAAAACTTGCCTAGTTAGGCAGAAAGGAAAATCTCACTAATGCTGCATACATGCCACGCAGTTTCATACTGATAGATTGCACCATATTTAATTGCAAAGCTTTTAAAACTGACTACTATTCATTACTGTCTACATATGGATACACATCCCAGCCTGAACTGCTTAAAACCATCTCCTGAGCACAGGATTTTTTGCCGACCATCAGCATACAACTATCATTTGTCTGCTCATGCAGGGCATTCCCCTATAATCAACTTACGGGTGAAATACTGTATATACATATCCAAATTAGTTCTTCCTCAAGATTGGTCTTCAGATTCCACCATATCATCCAAAAGCTGCTCTGCTCACTGTTGTTCTCCACTCACTAATTAATTAGAGAAAGTCACGAGAAATACCAGCTAAGTATTTTTGGGGGGCTTAATGAACGAGTCTATTAATTTAAGAAGATTTAGCAATTATGCATTCTCTAATATTGATTTCCACTAAATCCTATCTGGAAATTAAGGAGATTGATAATAAAACCTTTTATTCAATTCCACTACAATATATCTAATGAATAAATTGGCTGCATGCACATCCTTAGAACTAGATTCGTTTAGCAATAAATGGTGCAACACAAAGGAGCACATTGTAATTGAAATTAAGGAGGGTGAAAAGCAGGTGTAGGCTGAACTCAGGAATATGTTAATCAAGCACAATGGAGAAAGGAAATTTTATTTCCTAGATTTTTCTTCCTCTGGCATTCAAAGAATTTAATTTTCCAACTTCTTTTCTTTTGTGTAGCCAGCTCCTGTTTCAGCCTGTTGTTTCACAATGAAAAAAATCTCAGGTATGCAGCAAAACACTGTGAGCTGAATCCTTTTGAGTTAAAAAAAAATTACAGAATTTATTTTGAAAGTTGCTGACAACACATTTCTTCTACTTCAGATTGTTTATTTTTATTCCAAAGCCAAAGAAGAGAGGGATGATTTTCATTAATGCAGAAAATTCATCATGGCCCTAGGAGAAAGGAAGCAGTAGATGGAAGCAGAAAAGCTCAAATGCTCAGCCTCCTTCATCTTCCAGAATGAGAGCTATAATCGGTTCATGTAAGACTCATACCTGTGATCATTTAATTTCAAGTGTGTTAATACCATCCACTGTGATCTTTAGGGAGTGGTCAGCAGCAAGATTCTCTCATAGCCCAGTTGTAAATCCTTCCATTGCTCAGTAAACCTCACACATCTGAGCAGTCTTTGAGGATACAGTTGAAACAGTAAATTGTCTTAATATTTTCTCTCCTAGGAAGCAGAAAACAATTTTGTTGATTCTTTAGTTGCTTCTGAACCTTCAGTCAACACATCTTTTTCCTTTGAATTTTCTTTCTTTTTGATTCACTGTTCCTACGTGTCTGCTACCTCTTGACTGCACACATGAAGTAAAGTTCAAATATCTAGCAGAAAAGATACTAACAACCTGGTTTAAAACCCATATATGTTGATTCATTTAAGACTCCCACTGATATTAATAAAATTTTGATTAAGCAATGTGATTATTCAAATTAGCTTCTTAAATGTACTGTATAATGCATACTAATTTGCTTTATTGTGTTAAAATTCATCTCTTCTTGCCCAAGGGAAAAAAAAGCATATAAGTGAGACTCCAGCCTTTTTAGACTGAGCTCTTCAG
Source organism: Edolisoma coerulescens (assembly GCA_013397115.1). NCBI lineage: Eukaryota > Metazoa > Chordata > Aves > Passeriformes > Campephagidae > Edolisoma > Edolisoma coerulescens. Next base: position 482,692 of record VWZW01005387.1, on the reverse strand, counting down.
AAAAAAAAACCAATGTCAATATCAGAATCAGACATCAAACACCATAAGTGCAAAAATATGAAATATTGATTCCCAAATGATTCATTTCCATTATTTTTTACTTACTATTACATTATTATTAATAGAATGGATAATAAAAAACTGTCTTGACAGTAATTCATTTAATGTTAATAATAAAAGATTCCAATATTACTAAATTCATAGGGATGGTGTCAAAACAACTCATTGTGGTTTGAGTGTATATACAAGGGCCACTAAAACTTAATGATTTCATTCTCAGCAGTCACTTTGTGAAGTAAGAAAATATTACTGTCATTGTAAAGACAGCAGAAAGAAAGTAGGTCATTTTCTGGAGTACAGAGCACAGAATGATAGAGCCAATATGTGACCTCAGAGAATTTTTTAAGCTGTTCCTAGGCTTTCCCCATATAGCTATCTAGATATATCTTTCACCATTTGATAGGCCTTAACTTTTTCAGCCCCATATCCCAATCACATATGAAGAGTTATATCTTACATAACTTACTAAATAAAACTACTGTAATCACAGATAACCCTCATCCTTAAACAAAATCTGAAACATGTACATTAAGACTAGAGCTTGGAACAGCAAATTATGTACGAGATGTGGGGACTATGAAGATAGACCCTTCCCTAGAAGTCACTCATCTTGTCCCTTTCTTTACATCTTTGCTCCTTTCAGACCCATTACCGTGGAAGTAGAGGCATTGATAGAGGCCCAAGGACAAGCTGACTGCAGAAAGAAGCAGCACAGAGGAAATGGACACTGATAAGCATGGCTGCTAAGAAAGCAAAGGGGTGGTGAAAACTACACTAGAAAAGATGAAAGACTGAGGTCTCTGTCCCACGACATGGAGAAGACAGAGAGTCGATAAAATCAGACTTCTAATAGCCTTATATTCATACACACACAGGAACTTTATCCTCGGTCTCTCCCTCCAACAACTGCAGCTCTCTCAGGGTATGAGGAGGAGGGATAACTCTTTCCCTTACAGTGGTTGCAGCTCTTTTAAAAGGCCTCTCAAACACATTTAGCTTTGCATTTGCATACTCATACACCATATTTGGATGCTCAGTCTCACATTTTCTGCAGCAAAGACATGAATATACAGTCATTCTGGGGGTAGTTATTTTGGTATGATGAAGTCAGCATAAAACAGCTGAAAGTGAGAGAAAGCTGCCAAACTTGTGTCTTTGATACACCTGAAAGCAGTAATCTCAGAAGAGAAATTTCAGTGTTCTGCTAAGTAGCTCAACAGCTAATAGGTTGGGTAATGTCTGCTCCCTGTGCTCTTTGTGTACCTCATCCAAAACAAAATGCATATGCAGTTCTTGGAGCAGGGAATGAATCTGACTTGCCTTTGGTGCCAGGGAATGCTCCATTAACAACCTGCAGAATTAGGGTCCCTCTCCCTATTTCTCAGGTTCCATAAATTCTGTGTCACTTTCTGTGCAGCAATTGGCTTCAAGCAGGAGAAGGAAGCTGGAGACTTGCTTCCCTAGAGGTTACAGAATAATCTTGCAGCTAATGCGCTCTGCTCCTCAAGCCGAGAATACGTATTCCTAAATTTCTTGCTTAGAGTTTTGCTTATCAGGGCATGCATAATCCAATTCATGGTCCATTAGTCAGATCTGGCCCATGGCACTCTTGTGCCCAGCTTTTTCATTTACAGCTAGGAAGCAGAGCTGCTCAGATAGTGAATTCTTCCTATATGGCTGGATAATCTGTCTCCCTTGGTGAAGAAGTTCTGTTCTCACTTAGAGACAGACCTACTGCCATCCCATATCCAAGGAAGATGAAGCAGGCACCAGCAGACATATGTCTTTTTATGAGTACCCACATAAAACCCAAACCGCAGCTCCCTTGGGCTCCGAGTTAACGGTGCACAAAGCTGTTCCTCCACAAACCCCTTTCAGATGAGGGCTCTGTGCTGTGAATCCTGAGTAGGAGGAGGTGTTCAGGCTAGCTGCATGTGCAGAGTGGGAGATCGAGTCCCTGCTGAAGCACTTGGGCTCTGTGTACAGACAGCGGTGAGAGCTGGCACCTCTGGAATGAATTTCCTGAGAGTATCTGATACAGCACTTCATTGCCAAAGCAGCAGTGAGTCCTGGCTCGGTATGTCACAGATAACTAAAACAGATTACAGCTGTGGAAAAGACAATTCATTAAGGAATTGAAGAACTATGGTTTATCATGAATAACTGAAAAACTAATAAATAAGTTATCTTAAATAAGGTCTCATCAGAGGAAGGAATTTTTAACTTAGTTTCTTAGAAAGAACCTATCCAGAAGTCAGTCATTCTACACAGCAAAATGTGCACCAGTTCAATTACAAAGGTGGTATTGTAACACATTTAAAAATGAACGTTAATCATCTCTCACTCAGACCCATTTTTTATCTCTTCTCCCAGGATGCCTGCTGTCCAGAAGTACTTATTTGAAAATTGGTTAGCAGAATCAGCTTTTACAGTCTTTAATGTCAATAGGCTTTCAATACCCTATGGAAAATTATTACAAAAGCAATTTAAAGTTTATCTCTTGGCAACACTTTTGCAAATATCAAATTAGCAGTGATGAGGATGTCTAGGTGATTTTGTCCTGTTTAATCAACAGTGCTGGACTGGAAGACAGCACTAGGTGATGCTGTGCAGGAGGTCTCTGTCTCAGAGCTGTGTGACTACATAGAAACATTGCATCAGTAGACAGGGCAATGATAAGAACTAACGCTTCATTTGAGAAAGATTTTTAACTTTTATTTCCACTAACATGATAGAGAAATAGCACAGATCTAAGCATCAACCATGGTAACCTTTAAGGTAATTTTTCATGGGATTTTCCACCACTGAAGAAAGGCTTCGCAAATGTACAAAGAATACACAGATTCACAAAGAATGCATATCTTCTTAATTTTACTAAAAATCCAGAAAGACATGTAAAGTCTTTCCTCCCCCAGGACTTCCAGTTACTTCGGGCTAAGACAGTCTCCCAGAAAATGTTGGTTTTCAATCATGTTAGGTGAAAGAGGGCATCATATCTGGGACTCTCACTTGACTTCTGGCTTAGAACAAACTTTATATGAGTCACTGGAGTGTTGTATAGAAGGGGAAGAAACAGCAGGAAAAAACCACTGCCAGCTCATTTTTTGTGGAGTCTACTGCAGTGTGTATATGACTAATGTTTCAAAGTATGAAACTAGGACTGAATCTCTCTGGAGAACGTGCAAAATTCATTGGGTTTTTTAATCCTGAGTGGTCTTAGCTGTGAACCAAGCTATGTCAGAACTGCCTGCTCCTAACTGTGCTCCTTATTGGAATACTTTCAGTGCTTTTGGTGCTTCATCACTGCTCTGTGAGTTGCATTCAGTATTTGAATATCCCAGAGAGCATAGTCAACCTACATGTGATTGATTGTGAGAATGGTTTATAATACTGCTAATGCACAGGCTGGGGCAAGCAGCCTCAGGACTTCGTCTTTAATTCAGGTATTAGCAAAATAAGATAGTAATATGCAATTAACTATCCCACAAGCATATTTTACGGCTTACTTGGTTAATGTTTATAAGGCGCACTTTGGAAATTAAAATACTACATGCACTGAGTATTGTACAGCATGGAAAAATGTTTGACTGTTTAATACAGATGGAATGCATGTAACACAATGAAACCATGAATCTTGGCCAGCACACTAGGAACCCTTTGCCATCTTTCACTTGATATGCAAACACTGGATTAAGTTTCCTTTACTTTGGCCAAACCAGCACTCTCAGGAATCATACTGTCTCTCCCACAGCTGCAAAATATTCTTCTTCTTATAGAAGAATATCAGGTAGATTTTGGTAGTAAGGTGCCAATATCTGGAAATATTTTAGGTGTGCTCTGGGAGCAAAAGTCTGTTCAGTTTGTTAACTGCAGAAAACTGAGAAAGAAAAATGATGTATCGTACAGACTTGCAGGTAAACCCTTGAGACGGTAATGGAGAACTTTATTTTGCCATCTGTAACAGTAAAAGAAACTTAAGGTTCTCCACAGAAAAAGCAACACTCTTATCCCAGCCAACAAGCAGAGTGGAACTCCTGATACATGCCCCTAATCACACAGGCGTATCAGTGACATAAATCAGTGATTTATATCCCTGGCTTGCTTTATATTTCAGGGAGTTCTCCTTCTTTTCTTTTCTTTTCTTTTCTTTTCTTTTCTTTTCTTTTCTTTTCTTTTCTTTTCTTTTC